>JAAGAY010147889.1:47990-83250 GCA_011801015.1 Ardeotis arabs
ATATAGAACTGGCAACTAAGTAGACACACCATTACAGATTCCTCTAACCCACTTCTCTGGAGGATAGAAATTTTCTTTGCTGGAGGTAGCAACTCGGAGTGGGTTGAATTGGTTGTTACTGTGATACCCAAAATTACAAATGTTACAGGTTCAGCTGATACTTGCTAGAAGTGTCATGAACTCTGAACAACTGAAAGTGATATTCCTGATAAGTATATTATATTACAAGGACCAATATATAGATGTTGAAGTGTATTGGAAATGAGAATGCATTAAAATACACAGCGGCATATTATGCGGATATATCCAAATGTTCATTCAAATACATCTCTATATTTTCTTTTAGCATAAGGAGGGAAGAATCAAATGTGGTGCAAAGAAATCTCTGTAGAATCGTGGTTAGGAGAATTGTCTGTACTGTTATGCCATTCTTATAAAGTAGATCAATCGTGTGTCCTTTTGTTCTTTTTACGGGAGAACTATTGCCCCCCTGTTTTTTACTGACTTGATCTGAAATTTGAAATGTTTTTCTCTTTTTGCAAAGCAAAACTTATTTTCTTTTCATTAAAAACAATAACAAAAGTTGATGCCTCTGTCTTGCAGGACATACTGTCCTTTGTCATTAGCCTTTCCTGAATTATGGTTTTGGACAGAGATTCACCATTGCTGTTTGGAACTATGTCACTGAGTAATTTTTAGGCTGAATCTGAGATGCTATCTCTTAGTTCTGATTCTTCAAACTGGCTTGTTTCCGTGGCACCTTTGTACATGGGGTGTTGTGTTTGTATAACAGTGGTTGGGTCTGTGTTTTCAAGGCTCTCTGAAGTTATGAAGTACCACTATTTTTTAGAAAAAGAAGTTATCAGTGTTTTTTTTTTTTTTTTTAACTTTCTTCACAATGTATGTGCTATGCCCGTTGTTTACATATTCACATTCCTGGACTGTGTGTTGCTTTGTTTGCTGAAGACTTTGTTCATAGACGAATGCTGCTTGTTGGGACTGGCACCTGATTTAGGATAGGTGTAGAGCCTGAGATCTTTGCCTAGGACAAAGGTCCAAGTAGTTTGATATATAACTTCTGAAAAATGGCCTTGCTATATGGTAATGTTTTCAGAGCTTTTATGCAGGATGTGTTGTCATTTAGTTTCTGTGGTTTTTGTTTTTCAGAGCAATCTTTGATTTAATGATGCAGGTAATCATATTACAGGCATGTAAAGCTGCTCACAATAGCAACTGCAAAATATTTTTATGTACAATGACACTTTCATTGGTGTTATACCTGGGAAGCAGTTTGTAGTACTTTGTCTACACACATAAATTTTGATGACATAGGAACTTTATGTGATTTTAGTAATTAATTGCAGTTCTTTGACTTGATACTACTCAGAACTATGTATTTGGAAAAAGTTGTCCTTATGTTTTTTTCCTGCGCTAGTAATACTCTTTCACACCAAGATAGGCTTGTAGACTGTCATAATCTTTAGCTTGATTATTCTTAGAGTAATTATCCTGATCTGAATCATTTTAATCATTAGGCAAAAAGCCCTCTTCAAATTGCTATTGCAGATGATGCTGTCTTTTGCAATGAGCACATGTAAATGTCTATGCAGTAGAATAAACTTTGTAAATGTATTTCTAAGGTTATTAATGTTTAAGCTATTATTTTTGCCCTATATTTGCATGACTTCCTGGTTTGTAGGATCTAAATACAGTGATTTGTGTTGTTTGGGCAGGCATTCGGATTGTTAAGAACAGGGAGAGAAAACAATTGATTTGGCTACAATGTCAGTAACAATACCCAGCGACAGTGATAAAATGGTCCCGTTGTTGTGGTCAATGACGTACCCTACTAATTAAAAAAAGGGTTCTGGTGAATGTAGATGATGTTTCCTCAGGTCCTGCTGTGTATTTAGGTATTTCTGGTACCTATTTGTTAAATACGGAGACTCACCCATCTTGTTATGGGTTGAAAAAGATGTTGTATTAGGATATGTGTAGAGCTTTGTAAGGTAAGCAAAGGGGAATAAGGAAGGGTGCCTGTTTTCATGAAGGCTTCGTTGTGCAGATCTTCTGAATTTGCTTCATCTGTGTACAGCTCTGGTAAGAAAGTGTGAACTATAAGAGAGAAAAGACAAATAACATTCAGAATATTTGCTTTATGTAAGTGTCTAGTGGAACATGTAGTTTGAGGATCTGTGATTTAAGCACTTCTTGATACGCTACTAATCAAAGGGAGCTGCCTTGGTAATAGCTATACAGTCTGCTTTTAGACCTTTATCTCAGCAGATATAAGGTTTTTTTCTTTAGTTCTGCATGGCAGAAGATGCCATCTTTTTTTTTCTTTTCCTAATTTAGTAGTTGATCAAAAATGCTGCATTGTGTTTTTTCTGAGTATCTCTCTGCATCATTTGTGAAAGGCTGGGGGCAACTGGATTTATTTGCTCTTACTGCAGTAAATATTATTCATCTCAGTGACACACTCAGTAATAAACTTGCCTGCATACAGTAGAAGTACTTTTTTTTTTTGTAATCCACTGGATGAACATGTGCTATGATGGAAGTATTGTAATAAGTTTTAAAAGATCCTGTTATGCAAGGACACAAAACCAAAGTTAACTATTGAAACTGCATATAAATGTTTAGCTCTACAAATCTTCAGTTTCCTTAAAAACTGTCCAAATGTGTGGTGGTGTGGTTTTTTGTTACAACTGTTGGAATTCTGTGGTTAGTGTTGTCTTCCATGTAGAGATCTCTGGCACACCTGTTCCTGATAATGCATATGAATTTGTAATAGGATTATTTTGTGTGTGTCTAAGGGTTTTTATTTAGGCCAGGACTTGGATTCAGAGACTTCCCAAGCAATACTGATTAAGGATGTGCTTACATTAGAGGCACAACTAGAGCTAAAGAGGGTCAAATAGTGGCAAGCACTTCTGAAATAGCTTTTCTGTGTTTTGGAGGAAGAGGCTAAAGGAAATTACTTAAATTTCATGCACTTACTTGTAGAAGGTTTTTCCATTTTCCACTTCTGTTGTAATCTGGGAACAATGTGATTGCTCTGTAGGTTAACTGTATTTACTGCTGTGTAAAGCATAGAGATGCTTGAAATAAGAGGGGAAGCAGTAACTTCCAATCTTTAGAAATGCAGAATAATATTTAAAAAAATTAAGTATTTGTAATTTGTTTTTTCTCAGGTAGCTTCCGGCAATGCAATCTGTTTTATGGAGATACTGGATACGTGAATAAGAGGAGCAGTTACATGAAAATATGTTGTATATTTATAAACATGGTTATGGATGTACATACATTTCTTAAGAAATTTTTTCCTGCTGCTGTGCAGAGTTTCCTGGGATTTTTTTCTTTGTCACAGGACAAGATCTGAACAGTTACATCAGGGATATAGGCAACCTACAGCAGTTGCTGCTTTGGTGGCTTATCCTTTAAGAAACAATTCTTGCTCTTTATATAAATAAGCTTGTCCCTTTCTTCATTATTCCTCCTACTGTATCTCTACAATTTGACAGTCTCCTTCTTTATCCTCTATCTGGGAAGATGTTCACCTAGGTTAACTCTTGGAGGAATTACTGGAGGTAAAGCAGGATAAGGCTGAGAGAGATTGTGCTGCTTACTCCTTCTGTTATTCCTCTGCCCATGACCAGAAGCAGAGGGAGTTCTGTGGCTGGCAGCAGCCACTGAGCCAAAGTGGTGGGATGAAACATGGTCATAGTGGCAAGTGGTGGTAGCTCAACTGCCGGTAACTGCTCTTTCTCAGCTTTTCTACTCAGATGCTCAGCTGGAACTTTTTCCACTGCTGCCTCTCTTCCATGCCACTCAGCATCTTACAGCCATCTCCTGTGTCAGATTCCTGTGTAGACTCATGGCCGCACATTCCTTTTCCATCCCTCACTAGATTTGAGAAATACTGCTTTAAGACATCAACTTTGTTTTTGCTTTTTGTGAATTATGGTATGTGGCACAAGTGATAGGCGACAAGGAAACCGTATTTATGCAGTATCTGACTCAGTGCTTCTATCCTACCTGGGTCTCTTAAGCAGGCGGATAGAAAATCCATCATAGATACTGCTTCTGCATTTGGCAAGTGAGTAAAACCAGAAAAACACGCAGTCATTATTGCCCTACCCCTTGCACCTTCCTGCTGCACCCTTGAACACTGCTCTTTTAGAACACTGCTCTTTTAGAACACTGCTCTTTTAGAACACTGCTCTTTTAGAACACTGCTCTTTTAGAACAGAAACCTGGCAGAAAATACAGAAATAATTTCGGATCTGGATAGGTAGGCAGATTAGATTTAAATAAATTTAAATGGTTTCCGTTAGCAGTTATGGCACCCATGGAACTCTGCAGCCACATCCACTCTGGCAGACTGCCATCAAAGTGGAATGATGTAGGTACAGGTGACTTGAGGCATCATTTTCACAGCAGATGTTTATATCAAAATTTCATTTAAAAGTATTTATTGTACATGGTTTCCTTTCACTTAAATCTGTTAAATGATATTCGTAATAGTACTCAGATTTTGTTGAAAGTTGTTTAATATTAATGTTCCTTTTTCCTTAGGAAACCATATTTTTGTCAAGATAGTTGTCTTCGTACCTGATTTAGTAGCCCTCATGCTGAGAGTTGTGATGTCTTCACTCTGACTTCTTTATTCATGTTGCTTTCAGTGCTTCCCTATTTCAATAAAAGTTTCTAGGATTATACTTAATTGATTTGTCACTCACGGAAAATCAGCACTTCAAGCAATTAAGTACAGAAAAATACTAGGTATCAAAGACACAAAGATTTTTGTCCTCATTCTAGTTATGAAAAATCCATTATTCATTATCTTATTGTTTTTAAATACTGAAGTATAATTTTCCAACACAATAGCAAAATTGCTTTTGAAACAGAATAAATTGCTTGCCAGTTCAGAGGCTGTATTTTGAAGTCAGAATTACTAAACATGATGATGCTTATGCTCATTATCTTCACTGCTTGGTGAAGTTTCATATTTCAAAGTGCAAACCTAGATACTGATTGTGGAAAAAAAATTGTTTATAATATAATGGAAAAAAAACCCTTAAAGAAATTATGATTAGAACATCAATGTACTCTGCAAATATTACCACACTTGCAAGACTAGAATTAAATATTATGCATGTCCTGTGAGTGTGTTTCTCAGCCAAGTCTTTCTCTCATAATTCTCTTGTATTAGCATGTTCCTTCAAGAGAGACTTTAACTGTGATTGCTGTGTTACCTTTGTATACAAAGGAAATGTTGTGGTTTTGTTTAGTGAGGGGGGGCCTAAGGTGGAAGGCCTTTCTTATATTCTCTCTCCCTTTTCTCTCGGAGGGTGGGGGGAGTGAGAGAGAGACTGCGTAGTCTGGTCCCGATCGGGGCTGAACTACGACAGGATATAACCTTCTGAACTGGACACTTGTTAGCGTTGTACAGAAGTAAAAGTGGTCTGTTACTTTGCAATATCTTGCTGTATACTCCAGTACAGATTGTGATTTCACTGGAGAGTGTTACAAATACACAATTAATTGTTAGGATATCTAAAAGCAAAACACAATGCAATGGCAAGCTCTATATTAAAATTATGATAAGGTAATTTGTAAATTTAACCAGGAGAGATTATAAAAGCATTAGATGTGATTCTGTTTACAGGCCTGTCTTACTGGAAGTCTTAGAATAAAGTAATGCCTTAAGTTTTTTCTAAGCAGTGATTTTATTGTCTAGTGTTAAAATTAGTCTAGTCTGAGAGTAATCCATATAATTTAGCATAATATACATGTTAACCTGTAATAACCGCTCTGTTTTCTGAAGAGAATTTTTGTATAGTGCTTTTTCTTAATAACTATTGATAGTAGTGCGAATGGAAAACGTATTGCGAGATTGCCATATTAAACTAACCATCAGATGCAGCTTTTTGCAAACAACATTGTTTGTGAAGATCAAGTTTTTTGTGTTTGTTGGAATTTTTTTTTTTTTTGAGGTGGGTACTGGTGATAATAATTCTGAAATAATTTTCTATGCCATATTTTCACATAACTAACTTTCTGGGAATTCATAACTTTTACCAAATTAATGCAGTTTTTTAGTTTGAAACTTTTGCTGTGTGGTCTGCAGTATGCTTGTGCTTTTGCATCATTTGAAATGGATGAAGATTTTTCTTCACAAGTTCTAACATGCTTAAGGTGTCAGTATTCAGTTGACTTGCAGCCGAGGGTGATGAGGAGTGTGTGTTTATCCTAGTTATGCATTATTTTCTAATCTGATCTGAACACATTGTTAACATCCCTTAATGATGTCCTATACCAGGTGATTCAAAGGAGGTGCAGAAATCAGAGCATCACCTGCCAACCAAAAAACCAAGTGTCTAGCTAACGACTGGTTAACCAATAGTGGGTTTGGGGTTTTTTCCTCTCCTTCCTTATTAGATCTTCTTTCTTAACTGTGTTGATACCAATTTGTTACATAGCCAGTGTAAAGTATGTGGTGTACTTTTTCAACAGAAATCTAATACTACAATACAGGCCCTCACTGCCCTGCTCACTTTCCTGGCATCCGGAAAGGTTAATAACTGCTGTAATATATTCCTGTATCCAGCAGGGCACAACACAGAAAACCTAGGGGAAAAGGAAATGGTTTCAGACTTTTGTGTGACATGGACCAGTTGGAGAGGGTCCAAAGGAGGGCCATGAAGATGATCAGAGGGCTGGAGCACCTCTCCTGTGAGGACAGGCTGAGAGAGTTGGGGCTGTTCAGCCTGGAGAAGAGAAGGCTCCAGGGAGACCTTATAGCAGCCTTCCAGTACCTAAAGGGGGGGCCTACACGAAAGACAGGGAGAAACTCTTTGGCATGTCCTGTTGCTATAGGATGAGGGGTAATGGTTTTTAAATAGAGGGAGGTAGATTCAGGTTAGATATTAGGGAAAATTTTTTTACAATGAAGTGGTAAAACACTGGCACAGGTTGCCCAGAGAGGTGGTGGATGCCCCATCCCTGGCAACATTCAAGGCCATGTTGGACAGGGCTCTGAGCAAACTGATCTAGTTGGAGATGTCCCTGCTCCTTGCAGGGGGGTTGGACTAGATGACCTTTAAAGGTCCCTTCCAACCCTAATGATTCTATGGTACAGAGAGTTGAGAAAATGCAAATCCAGTGATGGTGCTTTTTTATGCTTAGCCCTGGTGTTTGTAATTTTACTTTATTTTTTTTATATACTGGGTTTGTCTATCAAGATTTTGAACTTGATAGGGTGTTGTTCTGTTTCAGCAGGGTAGTGTTCTGTTTCAGCTGATCTCCTTCCTGGTCAAGCAGGACCACCTAGAGCTGGTTGCCCAGGATCATGTCCAGACAACTTTTAAACATCTCCAAGGATGGAGATGCCACAGCCTTCCTGGACAACCCTTGCCAGTGCTCAGTCATCCTCATGGTAAAAAAGTGTTTCCTGATGTTCAGATGGCACCTCTTGTTTTTCAGTTTGTGCCCATTGCCTCTCATCCTGTGAATGAGCACCACTGAAGAGAGCCTCACTCAGTCTTCTTTGCAACCTCCTTTCAGGTATTTATAGATGTTAATAAGATCTTGCCCATGTCGTGTCTTCTCCAGGCTGAAGAGTCCTAGCTCTCTGACTTTCCTCATAGGAGAGATATTCCAGTCCCTTAATCACCTTCACGGCCCTTCATTGGACTCTCTCCAGTATGTCCATGTCTCTCTTGTACTAAGGAGCCCAGAGCTGGACACGGGAGTCTAGTGTGTGGCCTCACCAGTACTCAGTAGAGGGGAAGGATCTCCTCCCTTGACCCACTGGCAATACTTTGCCTAACGCAGCCCAGGATGCCAGTAGTTTTCTTTGTGGCAAGGGCATGTTGCTGGCTTATGTTCAACCTCGTGTCCACCAGGATCCCAGGTTCTTTTCTGCCAAGCTCCTTTCCAGCTGAGTGGTCACCACGATATACTGGTGTGTGAAGTTGTTCTTCACCAGGTGCAGAACTTTGCACTTCTTGCCGAGTTTCCTGAGATTTCTGTCAACTCATTTCTCTAGCCTGTCAAGTTTGTGCTGGATGGCAGCACCCCCATCTGGCCTGTCAGACACTCCTTCCAGTTTTGTGTCATCTGCAAACTTGTTGAGGGTGTACTCAGCCGCATCATCAAGATCACTAACGACGATGTTAAACAGGACTGGACCCAGTATGGACCCCTGGGGTACACAGCTAGTTACTGGCCTCCAAACAGATTTTGCACCACTGATGACCACACTCTGAGCCTGGCTGTTCAGCTAGTTTTCAGTCCACCTCATTGTCTGCTCATCCAGCTCCTGCATCAACAGCTTTTCTATGAGGATTTTATGGGAGACAGTGTCAAAGGGATTACTGAAATCCAAGTAGATGCTATTCACTGCTCTCCCCTCATCTACCAGGCCATTTATTTCATTGTAGAACTTTATCAAGTTGGTCAAGCATGACTTCCCCTTGGTGAAGCCATATTGACTACTCCTGATGATTTTCTTGTCCTTTGTGTGTCTGGAAATGGTTTCCAGGATAATCTGTTCCATGACCTTCCCAGGTCTTTTGTGGTGAGACTGATAGGCCTGTAGTTCCGTGGGTGGTCCTTCTTGCCCTTCTTGAAGATAGGAGTGGTATTTGCTTTCCTCCAGTCTTCAGTCAGTTCTCCTAGTTGCCGTGATTGATCCAAAGATTATTGAGAATGGCTTTCCAACGACGTCTGCCCACTCTGAGCACTCATGGGTGCATCCTCTCAGGGCCCATAGGCTTATATATATCCAGTTTGCTTAAGTGTTCCCTGACCTTATTCTCACCTTCCTTGCTCCAGCCTTTCCCCCCACTCTCTGAGACTTAGGACTTCTGAGAGCCAGTTTTCTAGCAAAGACTGAGGCAAAAAAGGCATTACCTCAACCCTTTCCATGTCCTATGTAATCAGGTCCCTCATCTCATTCAACAATGAGCCTACATTTTCCCTAGTCTTCCTTTTGTCAGCTGTGTGCTTACACACTTCTTGTCTTTGACATTCCTGGCCAGATTTAATTCCATTTGGACTATAGCTTTCCTAGCTTTGTCCCTGGATGCTTGAACAGTGTTTTTGTATTCCTCCCAGGTTATCCATCCTTATTTCTACCCTCTGGACACTTGCTTTTTGTGTCTGAGTTTGGACAGGAGCTCCTTGTTCACGCAGTGAGGGCTCCTAGCATTTTTGCCTGACTTCCTGTTCATTGGGATAGAAATCTCTTGGGCTTGGAGGAGCTGATCCTTGAATACTAACCATTTTTTTTTTGCGGCCCTCTTCCCTCCAAGGCCTTATTCCACGGGACTTTTCCAAGCAGTTCTTGAAAAGGCCAAAGTCTGCTCTGTTGAAGTCCAGAGTTGTGGGCTTGCTTGCTACCTTCCTCCCTGCCCTCGGGATCCTGAACTCTACCATCTTGTGGTCACTGCAGCCAAGGCTGTGTTTTGGCCTTCACATCTCCAGTGAGCCTCTCCTTGCTTGGTGAGTATGAGGTCCAGCAGAACACCTCCCCTCCTTGGCTCTTCTAGTTGCTTGGAGGAAGAAGTTGTTGTCAAAGCACTGCAGGACCCTCCAGGATTCCTTATGTCCTTTTGTGTTGTCCCTCCAGCAGATATCAGGGTGGTGGAAATCCCCAATGAGGACCAGGGCCTACAAATGTGAGGCTGCTCCTGTCTGTCTTTAAAGGGCCTCATGCTTGTTCTTCCTGTTCTTCCTGTTTAGGTGTTCTTCCTGTTCAGGTGACATTGTAATGTCGCCTTTACCTGTCCTCTCTTTAATCCTAACCCATAACCTTTCAGTCGGCTCCTCATCCATTGCCAGGCAGAGCTCCACGTACTTCAGCTGCTTTCTCAGGTAAAGGGAATGGGTTTTTGGTTTTGTTAATTGCTATTTTTATATAGATGGATTTTAGGTGGCTGTGGGGAAAATGGGACAGTCCCAGGATGCACATTGTAAGAGATAACTATACAGTACAGCTTCATAAAAATCAAACGTATTAATTCTGTGCCAAACACTCATTTTTGTTGTGACTCAGTCTTGTTTCTTGTTGATTTTTGGTTGGTTTTTTGTTTGGTTTTTTTTTTCCTGAATTCTAGGAATTACTCTTCACTACTCCCAGTGCAAGAATAATTTCAAAGTAGATAATTACATATTACACAAAGAATAGATTGATGATAATCAACTAGTCTTCTGAACTGTAAAGTATTTGAGAAATGACATATGCAGAGTATATTTTTATTTATTCTGCTTAGATACTTTTTTTCATCAGCTGCTCCTATTTAAAGATTGCTTAACTACTGTTACCAGTAGTGTCAAGCAATATATTTTATGTATTTGAAAGTTTTTGCTTTGGTGTTCAGTTTGATATGTTTTTCACGTATTTTGTGTTTGTGCAGGCACCTTTTCTGACCATTTTGTTTGTTTTCTGTATCATGCATTTTTATTGATTAGGGTTATTGTATGTGTTACTGCATACAAGTAGATGATCTTTACTTGACTATAATGTTTAATTCCTTTAAAAATTTTCTTCTTATATACTTATTAATCCATTTAACAGTTTGTGAAAGGAAACCTGCGTAATAGTGCAGTTTCTTTCAATAATCTTCCCAATGGTATAAAAATATAAACTGAATAAGTTACTCAATTAACATGCGCTAGGAGAATTTTCTTTGTAGAATATTCCAGTGTTTTGTCTTTGAGTAAAAAGCATTCCAGAAATGTAAAACTGAAGTGGATAATAGTTTCTGAAGAGGAAATGACCATTGTTAGCTTAGTGTTTTGACTTGATTAATGTTTTTGTGTAGAATTATAAAAGTAACTATAATGTTCTAGTAATGAAAACTAAGATACTAATGGGATGAGAAAGTGTGACTCAGAGGCCTGCACACACAGGAACAGGCATAAGGAAAGTAAGTTGAAGAAGCTCAGTGGAAATCTAAAGTCTGTATTTCCATGAAAACTCAGTCATTTGCATCCGCTATAAACTTTGCCAAGTAAATTCTGTTTAACAAAAATCTTAGGAAGAACACTTTTAAAAGGATGAAGTTGCAGCTCTGTATCTACAAATTATATAAGAAACAAGAATTTACCTAGAATGATTTATACTGTGATTGACAATGATTGGTTGCAGACTTTTTTGCTGTATTATACATTTTTAATTCAAATCGGATTTCTTGTTGATGTATTAGCATAAATACAGAAGTAGTTTAGGTAAAAATATCTTTCTAGTAAAATACCATATGGCAAAAATTAACTTGTTACTTTAGGAGATTCCCAGTAATAAAAAATGATGTATTGGCTATTTATTTAGTGGTTTTATTTCATTTTGCCAGGTACCAGGTGGAAGATGAGTCCTCTCATTTGGATGAAATGCCACTAATGATGTCAGAAGAAGGCTTTGAAAATGATGAGAGTGATTACCATACTCTACCAAGAGCCAGAATTTCTCAGAGAAGAAGAGGCTTAGAATGGTTTATCTGTGGTGGCTGGAAATTCCTTTGCACTAGGTTTGTTGCATACCAGTACTTTTTATTAAACTATTAAATGAAATAAGTTAATAGTAACTATGTATTTTGTGATATGTGCAGAGCATGGGAACACAGTAATTTGCTTATCATGCACCTTTTGATTGCTTTGCCTGCATTTTTCCTACTAGGACATTACCAGCTGTTAATAAAAAATTTCTGAAGAGCTGCTGCTCTGTACTTCTATCTGTTTTGCTGACTTGCAAGAAAAAGAGAGGCTTGTGATAAGACCAACTTGTACTAGTCTGAGGTCCACAGTATGGCATATAAGCCTGGTCCTCACTTCTACTGAAAATCACATCACTGTAGAGGGGTTAAAGCTTTCTTTTACTTTTGAGAGTGTTAGTGTGACATTAAGTTGGCAATATATAAATTTTATTGATGCTTCTGAAAAGAAAAATCATGATTAGTTAACACTTCCAACTTTAAAGTTTAAAGAATACATGTAACGGGTGGCCATAGGGTGAATTGCAGCTGGAATTAGCTCTTGTGATTTGGTTCTTATTTAGAAACTTTTTGTGATAAACTCTGCTGTATGCAGTAGCCCTGGAATAGTAACTTTCTAATGAATTGCTAGCAAATTTCTGAATACAGAAATTGCTGTTAGGATAATTAAGGATCATGGGTTTTTTTAATCTTTCATGATAAAATCTGAGAATCAATCAAGTGAAGTGAGTGGAGCGTTTTCATTGAACTTAAATGATTAATGTTTTTTTTTGGCAGATTACTTTAGAATTGATTGGGATAGAAGTCTTCACAGATGGTTTTCATGGAACTTAATAAATTCCAAGAGGCCTGATACTGTTGTTTTACCTAAGCAAAGATGTATTTTTGCACCTTTTTTGAAATAATTTTGTTATACAGCTTTACTATTTGCAGAAAAGTATAATTTGTTGATTTTTTTTTTCTATAATGATTTAACAAGAACTTATGGATTACTAATTTTATTATAGTGAATAAATGTTTGGAAGTAGCAGGAAGGAAGTAAGGTAGCAAAGAGTCTATACTGGGACCGGTACTGTTTAACGTCTTTATCAATGACGTAGACAGTGGGATTGAGTGCACTCTCAGCAAGTTTGCAGATGATACCAAGCTGAGTGGTGCAATCAGCCTGTCTGAGGGATGGGATGCCATCCAGAGGGACCTGGACAAGCTCAACAAGTAGGCCCACTGGAACCTCATGAGGTTCAATAAGGCCAAGGGCAAGGACCTGCACCTGGATCGGGGCAACCTTGGGTATCAATACAGGCTAGGGGATGAAGGAATTGAGAGCAGCCCTGAGGAGAAGGTCTTGGGGGTACTGGTGGATGAAAAGCTGGACATGAGGTGGCAATGTGTACTCACAGCCCAGAAGGCCAATTGTATCCTGGGCTGCATCAAAAAAAGTGTGGCCAGCAGGTCGAGGGAGGTGATTCTCCCCCTCTACTCTGCTCTGGTGAGACCCCACCTGGAGTACTGCATCCAGTTCTGGAGCCCCCAACATAAGAAGGACATGGACCAGTTGGATAGGGTCCAGAGGAGGGCCACGAAGATCATGAGAGGGCTGGAGCACCTCTCCTGTGAGGACAGGCTGAGAGAGTTGGGGCTGTTCAGCTTGGAGAAGAGGAGGCTCTGGGGAGACCTTATAGCGGTCTTCCAATACCTCAAGAGGGCCTACAAGAAAGATGGGGCGAGATTGTTCAGTAGGGCCTGTTGTGACAGGACGAGGGGTAATGGTTTTAAAATAGAGGGAGGTAGATTTAGATTAGATATTAGGAAAAAATTTTTTACAATGAGGGTGGTAGAACACTGGCACAGGTTGCCCAGAGAGGTGGTGGATGCCCCATCCTTGGAGATGTTCAAGGCCAAGTTGGATGGGGCTCTGAGCAGCCTGGTCTAGTTGAAGATATCCCTGCTCCGTGCAGGGGGGTTGAACTAGATGACCTTTAAATGTCCCTTCCAGCCTAAACTATTCTGTGAATTTGTATACAATAAAGAGTCCATTCAGTCTTGTATTTATACCTAGAGGCATTTTAATCGTATTAGTGTTTTCTCTAACAGAACATCATAGCAAATAATTTTAATTTTTCATTAAAAGAAATCTCTTTTTAAGAAAAAAAAAAAAAAAAATTACCACCAGATCCTAGCAAATGCTTGAAATTTCAGTAGGATATTAGCAGGTAGAGGATATTCCCACAAGAAAGGTGCAGACATCTGCTTAGATGAGGCCAGGAAAATCAGCTGGAAGGAAGGTGAATCCCATGTTATCCTATCCACTAGTCCAGTTAGGCTGGATAAAACCTCAGCTTGGGTGAGCACTTCTGAGTGAGTATGTAAATACCCATCATGGTGCCAGGGAGGTTTCTTCTGGGCTGAGAGCACCATTGAGGCTTTGTTATTGATAAAAGTCAGGGATGTGCAGTCAGTGTTAAGTTATTCTTTTTGATGGTTTCTCATTATAATACAACTTTGTGAATTTTTGCTGAGGCTCACAGAATACTAGAGTTTCTGAAATGCCTATTTGCAGTTCACAAAATTGCCTAGGATCATGCAAAAGATCATACAGGAAACCTGGAGGCTACTGTATTATCATGCAGTTATTACTTACACTGTTTAGTAGAATGAGTTACACTATTTTTGTGATGTAAAATATCAGCTTGGGATAGAATTGGATGTTGATGCCTTCACATTTGTACCTCTCCGTTCCATGTGAGAAAATAATTTTCATGTGTGTTGATGGTGGATTATACATGTTATGCAAACAGCTGAAACTTATTTCCAGAAGACAAACTGCATTCTTTTTAGTGTAATGTGATGTTAAATACAGCATAGCAGTCTGAAACCTGTTTGGTTGAACAGAATTTAAGATTTCACCCTGTTTTTATGAAAACTAGTATCTCATACCTGAGACTAGGTGAGGTTGAGATCCCAACTTCCACATCCAGAATTCCCTTTTGTGCTTTAAACTAAACTGTAAATTTTTCAAAGCTGTGACAGAAAGATGAACACAATAAAAGACTAGGCATTTGTCTGGAGCTGAGCTCAGATTTCTTTTGGGTTCTCGGTGAAAGTCTTGTATTTGTGTTCAAAATCACTTTACTTGTTGCAAACAAACAAAACCCCCCCATACACACTAGCGGTTTTTTTGTCTTGCATTGTTAGGATTAATCTCATTTTTGTGAGAGGAAGTTTACCATCTCTTACTTTGCAGCTTTATAATTTTATATTCTATAGATTTTTGTTGCGACATTACAAACTGTTACTGTTTAGTTGACAAAAGTTTCACCCTTTTGGCAGGAGCAAATGTGGAAGGTTTGACAAAGTTCACTGTACATTAAAATTGATTTTGCAAAAATCCTTTATTCAGCTTTTAACTTCTGTTTAAACAGTAGTCTTGATTGAAACTGAATGGTGTGAACTTTATTTGCAAATGTTCAGCTCTTTAAACAGATCTTACATTTGCAAGAAAAAATCATAATTAAATGAAATGTTGTCTTTGATTTTGAACAAACTGAAGACTTAATTCAACCAATATAACTTTTAACTTCAGAAACTGCTTATTTCTTGCTTTCATAGCACAGTTAAAAGAAAACTTTGTGATATAGCAGCTGTTTTGTAGCTGTAATCATTTCCCCTTTAACTTACAAATTCTCTTCAAGCTTGTGAAATTATAATGCACATAGATCAATACTCTGGAGTTCTTTGGGCTGGATTGATTTCTTTCTCATGAGATTTACATTCCACTTGTTATCAAAAAACACTTTGTCCCTATGAAAATGGTGCCATTGAATGGCATTTCCATATGAAGTGAAGGGGATATCAAATGCTCGGATTAATTTGGGCTCTAAGATGGCCTGTACGCTTTCAATTAATCTGCAATGCATTTGTTATGCAGAAGCATGGGAAAATGCTGATCTTTTAAGAATGACATGACCACTGTGTTGCTTTTGGCCTGATTACTGAAGCTACCTGTTGAGTACAATAATTACAGTATGTTTTCTTTGCAGAACTAGTTTCTGCTACTTAAAACCTAATAAGGAAAAGCTGACCCTTGCAGACAATACAGAGCTTTTATATTATCTTTCCATTCTGATGAAAATGCTGGTTTGTGAAAGATACTGGCAGTTAAGCTTGTAGGATAAAAGTAATGAAAAGAGAAAAAAAAGCCTTTATTATTAGAGCTGCACAGTCAGTTGAGACTTTTACTTTAGCTTTTGACTTGGAGAGATATGCTCTATGAAAAAGTTAAGGGTTCTTATTTAACAATTACTCCAGTTTTTGTGGGTTTTTAAATATGGTATCAGTTACTAATATCAAGAGTGTGGTTAATGTTCCTTCAAATAAAAAAAAGTACATTAGGAAGCAGGTTGGTAAAAAGCCTGTATTAATAAATACACCTTAAAGTTATTTTTATCAATTAGTTCCTTTGTTCATGTATACCATCTGTTGTATTAATATAGGCAATATGGCTTGTAGCTAGCTTAAGAAGAAAGCTTTCTGTGCATGTGTTACATTTTCTAGGCAAGGGCATTTGAAAGAAATGCTTAAATTGATAGACAAGAATGTGATTTTAAATTGCTGAATCTATAGCATAAGGTGTGGTTTTTACATTAAAAATTTCAGGAAAATCTAAAGTGTGTCTTAATCATCTTGCATCGTGTTTTTAGGATATTTGAAGCTTGGAGAATGTTATTGTAATTTATCTCCTGATGTTTGTCTCACACAAATGTAGTGGGTACAAAAAGCCCATGAAAGGGTCCATACCCTTGCACAAAAATAGGTTCTATACTGGGGAACATTACTTTGAAAACAGATTAAGTATATGTTGAGTGTTGATAATTTGAGTTTCAAAAATATCAAGTAGCCTTCATTATTCTTTAAAATCTGATTTAATACAAATTGATTAGGATTTCTGAGGCCAGCAAATTCATCTCTTATTCTTCCTGTGATATAACAGTGATTACTCCTGAGACTGTAAATGGCAGAATCTAACTGATTTTTACTTTTAAAATAGTAAAACTCATCTGAACCATTATGATACTGATTTCATCAAAACCTGTAGTATTTCCATCATCTGAGATTTTCTTATGTCTGAGAACTTGTGTCAGTCAGATCCCTTTTATCAAAGGTATTACAGTTGTTTCCCTGTTGGACATCATTCTTGTGTCTTTTTGGCATTTGCTAAACTGATGGTCTTTGTAGCATCTGTTTCAGCTTCTCTGTCGATCTGTAATGGAAAAAGTAGTTTCAAGAAGGAGAAACTCCATGGCAAGGAAGGCAGCATAATTAAGTTGCTTTAATCAAATGTTTAATTTTAGCAATAGAAGAGTCCTCTGTGTCTGAGAAAATTTTTCTACAAAAGAGACTGTGCCTTGTCAAATGTTCAGTCTGTTTACAGTTTAGATTAAAAAACTGATTTAAGCAATGCAAGATTTCAAAGGCTGTCAGGAAATTTCTGTCTATGGGCTTGTAGACAGAAGCTGTCATGCTTGTTCACTTTCCCCAGAAAAAAATTATTTTCCTTGGAACTTTTTTTTTTGCTGCAGATCTGCCTCAACACTTCTTAGTATACAGCTAAGCTGTCTCTTCCATTTATATTACCCTCTCCACTTCCCTACCCTGGAAACTAATATGTTCGAAGCTCTAATTCCATGAGTAGTTTTATCAAGTATTAGCCAAGCTGGCACTGAGTGCAATCATTCACCTTCTCCTGCGAGCATGTAGTCTGCATTGTTTCAGTTATTTTTACATTTTAATAAATTTTAAAGATTAGGAGTAGATATAACTGAAAATAGTTCCCCTTTTTATTCTGTGTTAGTTTACAGATACATCAATTTATGGGTCTGGTTTAGCCATGCAGTTGCATGAGCAGTTGTGTCAGCACAAGGGAAGGGGCAAGAATCCACACCTTGTTTGTGGGAGGAGGGTGGTACTAGCTGTTTTAGTAGCAGCAGGATAGCTTCACAGCCATTAAACTGATTGTGGAACCGTGACATGGAGAGACTGCTGTTCATTTTGTTTTAAAGACAAATTTAAGTAACGATCAAGATAACCTGATTTTTCTGACTTGTATGTTACTAAATGACAAGGCTGAATTTTAAATATTGAACTAACACAATTCTTATGCTAGAATAATTCTTTGTCACTGTTTAGAAGTGCAGGGAAAAAGATGCTGAATGGGCTTATATTTGTAACAAAAATAAAACACATATTTGCACAGGATCAAACCAAATTGATGTCCATCCCATAGTGAAAGCTTCAGAGAGGAAATCTTAAGAATCCAACATGTAAAATTGAAATGTTTCAAATGTCAGCTTGTGAGTATTGGTGTAGTGGCATTTCCGTAACAAAGTAAATGTTGCTTTGAATGCTTTTTCTATTGCATAACTTCTGTTTTTCTTTACAGAGAGCCTGCAACTTTGAATTCAATTTGTTCTTTGGCAAAATTAGTTGTAATAGGCCTGGGATAATCTTGGCTACAGACAAGAACGTTTTAAGTGGGACTGTGACAATGTTAGCTAACTATCAGCCTTCCTTCCCTGCATATTTATATGTACCATGATTCTGTAATTGTGGAAAAACAGAATAGGAAAGGACCTTAAGAAATCATCCAGTCGATTCCTTGCCTGCACAGGTTGAATGACACCTGTCACTTATGTGATCTAACCAGATTGTAGAGACCAGCAGTGGTAGTGATTACAGCCCCCTTAAGTGTTTATTTCCACCATAGTCATTAGAAGCATTTAATCCATGTCTGCCCCCCCTGCCTTACTTACTTGCCACAGTGGAAGTCTGTCATTACTTAATCATGGTGAACCTAGAGAATAATTGTCCCTTTCCTCTTTGCAGCTGTTTCTAACATACTTGAAACCATATTAAATCCACACTCGGCCTTCTCTGAATAACTGTATTTCTTTCAGTGTGTCTGATAGACAAGCCTACCCTGCTTTCTAGACCTGTAACTGGTTTGTTGCTCCTGTGTGTGGTCTTTGTTTTCCCAGTAGGTTTGTTTGTTGAAATTTGGTATTCTAAATGGTATTGTAAGCAACAGAGATCTTGCTAGCACTGGGTTGAGAAAAAGGAATACCTTCATGACTTGCTAGCAGTATGCCTGTCCACGCTGACCAGATATATGCCTTTTTTGCACATGTATGTCATTCTCACGTAGTAATGGAGTCCTTTTGAGCTGATATCTACTCTTTTCCAATTCTGAATTTGCATAGTTGATTATTTCTGTGTAAATGTACTATGTTGTGCTTTTGCCTGTTTAACTATCTCTTCCAGATAGTTTTTTCCAATCTGTCAAGACAGCTTTGAATTCTAATATCTTTGCATGTACTCCTGTCTCTTCTAGTTTTTTGTTGTCTGAAAAATGAAATATTTGATAGTCAGTTATACAGCAAGTTCTAGATGAGGCTTTGCAGAACTTCACTGAAATTATTTTGTTTTTTTAACAAGCTACTCTGCAATTATGATTTTTCCAACTGTGTCAGTTCCAATATGTTCCTTTACTCTCCTTATGAGAAATACCTTGAGAGCTAAGTTTTGTTAGAGACATAGAATCGTAGAATGATTTTGGTTGCAAGGGACCTGTAGAGATCGTCTAGTCCAACCTCCTTGGCCATGGTCAGGGACATCTTTCACTAGATTAGGGTGCTCAAAGCCCCAGGAGTCAAGAGAGGGCGTGTACTCTAAAGCAGTAGTGCATCTGGTTCTTCTCAGAGGGAAATTAGTTCCATTTTAGAGGTTACTCTTGACACATCGGTGTTGGTTATGACTTTGTTTCCTTTCAGGTGTGTATGAATGTATACAAATAGGCTGACTATACAGAATTCATTCAGGAAACAATGCTGAGGTGAGTGGATTGTAATTTTCCACTCCTGTTCTCAGCAAAATCTTTCTGTTGCTTTGAATACAACTTATAAGAGTTTTTTTCCCTGCATCAAAAACATTGTCGGTATATTCATAAACCGCACTAGAAAATGTGTGTCACTTGCTTTCACCTTCAGATTCACCTGCTGATGTAGCTGAAATCCACTGTGACCAGCTAGGCCTGTGCTTTGGCTGCAGTAGGTGCTCACAGAAGGCCTGTCTGCTCAGTCTTCCCGATTCAGTTGCCTAAAAGACACCCAACATGATTAAAGGCACCTCCCCCCACCCCGTATTAAAAAATACAGAGAAATTCTCCTTTAACATACAGGATTGTAAACCAAGTTTATGCAGTGTATGGCAAAGCTGCTTTTCTCTCCACACTGCCAGTTCTTTCCAAACCACCTGTAGTCATCTGCATTAATAATCCACCTCTGTGGATAGTCCTAGCAAGTCTTAAGCTCGTTATATTATGTGAGTTCAGTTACATCCATATTTGTTTGTT
Organism: Ardeotis arabs; assembly: GCA_011801015.1. Classification (NCBI taxonomy): domain Eukaryota; kingdom Metazoa; phylum Chordata; class Aves; order Otidiformes; family Otididae; genus Ardeotis; species Ardeotis arabs. The sequence goes on from JAAGAY010147889.1 coordinate 67,896, forward strand.
TTACTGTTGTTATTAAATAGTCTGCTGAGCCTAGTGGCATCATTCCATTTGCCAGCCTTTTGTTCCTTCTACACTGTGATCTTATCCCATCATACCTGTGTCCTTGTCCAAATTGCAGTTGTTTAGAGGTAGCTGTGAGCTCTTCCTGTCTATCTTATTGCTCGGAGTTTAAACCCTCTTCGGTAGATGTGTAAGCTGGTTAGGCTGCTCTTCCTATCTCCCATGAACTGAAGTTCACCATTGCAGACTGTTGTGCAATCTGCTTTTACATCAGTTCTTTTTTTCTCAGTTTAAAACCTCTGACACTGTGGCATTAGGTATGTTTCCCTGTTATGTCTGCTATAGGCAATCTTATGGAGAAAATGAAGATTTACAAATTTTGTGGTAATTGTACACAAAGCTGCTGAAATTTTTCCAACTTTATCTAACAGAAGCCTTATTTCCTCTTCAATCATTAGCATAATCTGAGTATCAGTAATACAAGATAGAGTTTGGCCAAAGGACTCTAAGGTATGATGGATGAGTTAATTATTTCACAACGGGGGAATTTAGTCAGTGCTAATGGAGACTTGTATTAACTAGAATTTTTTGAACCTGTGTCAGGGTAAGAGGTAGTGAAACTTGTCATTATTTTATTTGGATTTCCTGTAAAGATGTGCAAGTGTTTATATAAGTATACATCTGAATGAGTTGAGTACTGTGTAATTGCCCTAAGTATTACAAGTGAACATCATGCTTGCTTATTTAGATGTGGCAAAAAAAAATTAAGCCTGTTTTTCTTAGGTAGTTGCCTTTAGAGTTCCAGATTTGGAAATAGTAATCACATATAGTAAATTTTTAGTTTTAAAGTAAACAATTGTTTTTCTTTTCAGTTGTTCTGATTGGCTCATAAACATTTGTCGAAGAAAGAAAGAGCTGAAGGCTCGCACAGTGTGGCTTGGGTGTCCTGAAAAGTGTGAAGAAAAATATCCCAAAAATGCCATTAAAAATCAAAAGTACAACATCTTTACCTTTATACCTGGGGTAAGGCTACTAACCATTTTCTGATGTTGGGCTGAGTATATATTCTGTAGAGTTTTTTGACAATTCTCCAAAAATATAATTTTATTTGCCCAAATTCTTCTTTTTCTTTTTACACTTATCTCAATGTCTTCAATTAAAATTGAAAGTTATGCTGCTTTTTAAAAAGTTGTTTTGTTTTCAAAGGGACATTTACTAAAGAAGTACAGTGTGTATGATTGAGTAGTTGGAATTCAGTGAAGCTTCAGAAGTTTGAGATGGGTTTCTTTTCAGTTTTCTGTTCATCATTAGAAATTTCTAATCCTCTTTTTAAAACAGAAGCACTTCACACAGTCAGTTGTGAGAATACTATAAAGCACTGACTTAAATTGAGAAATAAATAGTTGAAAATCGCAATGTACTCCTGCAGATATTTTCTCTCACTCTCTGCCACTGAAAGCATAGTAAATATAGTATTCTGAAATGGGCAACTCCTTAATGGACAAAAGCAACCCACCTCTTCAATTTATATGACAACAATAAGGCCTGGTTTAGTAAACTAGCACTTTTCAGAGGTGTATTTATTATTCCATCACCAGATAGTGATGTCTTTTTGATTTTGAAGACAATTCTTCAGACAATACTTTCATTGTGGAGTGGAAGGGGTTTTTTTGTAACTTTTTTTCCCAAGAGCCATGTTATGTCTTAATTTCAGTTTTTTGCCTATAATGTTCACAGTATATATGAAGACAAAAGAGACATTACAGTTTTGTCTAGTTCATACTTCTAAAAAAATTGTTGTTATAATGAAATATAGCAATAGAAAGGACAACTTTTGAATCTGTGGTAGTTAAAACCTAAAAATGTATGCTGCTGTGATATTATAAATTTTACTAATACGCTTTTACTCATATTTTTACTAATACCGTCCAAGAGCCCTTTGTCCTGTTGCAAAAACTGAATGTCTTCGACATTTGAATACAGACATGCTTTGTCTTAAATTTTTTATTTAAGTGATCATGCTGGTTTATAGCGGTATTGATTCTATTCTTCTGGCCTCTTTAGTCCAATGACTGACAGGTGCTTTCTAATACATTTCTTTATTAAAACAAAATAAATTAATGGCTTTGTAATTAGACTGATCTCCTGTCAAAGAAATGAAATGTCACTTATCACAGGCAGATAAAATATTCTTATCTCTATTGAACGACGAAAATGTTTTCTTCCAAAGTTTAAATTATTAAATATACTGAAATTGGTTAAGCCACATATGCTTTCCTAAAGGTCACAAAATTCATTAAGAATATAGTAAGCCATTGATTATTGTGACTAGAAATCTGCACTGTGGATTACAAATCTTAAACTAGATTCATGTTTCCTATAGGGATCAACCATAGTTTGCAATTACCTGTTGAAAGAGAGAATGTTTGTTCTTTTTTGATAATTTAAAAGTCCTAGGTTTTACAGTATAGGCAGAGTCAGATTTTTGTTTCAGTGGTAGTATTTGGAAACTCAATAGTAACTTCAAAATGGAGTGAGATCCTAAATGTAAAGCCCAATAGTTGGTGAAAAAAAAAAGTTTCTAAATTTTAATTTTTACACATAAAACAACACTTTTTCTTAATTAGAAATACTTTGTAGCTATCTGATTTTTTTTTTATGTCGTTCCACTTGGAGTAATTTATAGGCAATATAGTTGTATTGGTTCCCAACCCCTAAATGTAACTAAATTATAAACACTGATTCCAGTGATTTACTGTGGTTGAAATTTTCATCATGTGAAGTTTTGTCTTCTGTTCAGAGTTGTATCTTTTTTAAGATTGCAGCTGACAATGGGTAATATTCAGTGATTTCATATCAAAATACAAGCTTAAAATAATGTTCAGATTAATAGAATTTTACTTACTGACTAAAAGAGCTGTAACATTTCCAAAATATCATCTGATTTCCTAACATTTATATAAAATACTTACTGCTTCTACCTTTACACCAGTTTATTAAATTTCCATAATTTAATAAATTTACATTTCCATTGTACTATTTCATATACGTTTTGGTAGAGCTGCTTAGGAATTTCGGGTAAATTTCCATAAAGAGTATCTTCTGTGATGGGCAGGTTTTTATGATACCTCTCCTGAACCTCAAAGCAGTAGTCTGTTTTTTTTCCATCAGTTTTAACTACAGACTTTCAGTAACTACAGACTTGCCAATTTGCTTAACTAGACTGAATGCTTAGTTTTGCATTGAATGAACTGTCAGTGGTCTGCCAGGATTCAAAAGATTTGTAGGAGGGTGCTTTTTAACTCCCACCTTCTCTTGCAAGGTTCTCTTGCAGATCTGCACCTGAGCAGATATGCTCTGTGGACTTTTCTTTGACCTGGTATATCAAGTCTTTGTAAACAGTTAAACATACTCCTAGAAATGAGTACATGAACTTCATAAGTATTAACATAACATACAGGTTCAACCTGAATTACTTTCATTTTTGAAGAATGTTCCAACTTGCCCTGCAAATTCAAATTTGACTTGAATAGAATTTCATGCTTTTGAAAAAAATCTTCTGATTTGAGGCTGTTTAGGTAGCCTTTAGCTGAGCAGTAGCGTAGCACTCTTGGAAGAATCTGGCAGTTTTGAGGTACTGCTACTTTTTTGTGCATGCCAGAAAGACACTTTGAAATGAACTCCCCTGAGTATTTTTTTTCTAGAGCATAGGTTTTTACATAATTGAGAAATAATGTTGGACTGATAAGAGCAATAAATATCTATCCAATAACTTAGATTTTCATGCAGAAGTCATTGTAATATTAACTGATTTGTAAGATTAAAATATAGAAACACTCTTTAAATGTGACTTTTTGATCTATTTTGAATCTTTTAGCTTTGAAACAATCGATTATTCATTTTCTCAAGTCTCAGTGTTCCAAGTTCAGTAGCCACTTCTGATCATCCTGCCAGAGGTGCCATGTCATCCTGGCTTACTAAAGAAATGGGAAGTCTTTGAAGATTCAAAATTCTATACAACGAATAATTTTCTTAGCATTGTCATTATAACTAAAGCAATGTTGAGAATATGTGTTTGGTGAAGAATTTAAGTATTGGTACTTAAGGAAAAATTAAGATTTACTTTTAATGCTGTATTTTTATCCACAAGAGTTTTAGCAGTTAAAAATGAAAACTTAATGCAAGCAATGAAAGTTCAGATACTCACAAACTTATTTTGGTTTTTTTAATTGATAGTATAAAAAAATAAAATTTTCAGAAACTATTTTAACTCATAAAGGTAATTACTGTGGATATAAAATTATTGCAAGATGCTTCTACAAATGTCTGAATTCTGTTTACTGTTAAAATTTCAGAGTAAATCTTGATATATATTTAATATTTGTAAAGATTGAGTTCATGTAGTCCAGTTTTCAAAATATAAAAAATGTAGCAAATGGCTTTTTCAGAGTGAAGAGGCGTTAATATCAAAGGATTTTTCTCAACAAAAATAGCAGTATAATAATAATATAACTTATAGTGCATGTAGTAGTTCGCGATGATATATAGCATATTGTTCTCTATAGTACTATCATAGTACCATATCTAATAGTATGCCATATAATGGTTTTATATCTACTATAATGAAAAAGTGAATTTTATGTTATGGGTACAAATTTTCAGGCATTTATTTATTTTGTATTTTTCATTTTAGGTTTTATATGAACAGTTCAAGTTTTTCTTGAATCTCTATTTTCTCGTCGTGTCCTGCTCACAGTTTGTGCCAGCATTGAAAATAGGCTACCTGTACACATACTGGGCTCCTCTGGTAAACAAAAATATTCTTTAACTAGAAGTTCATGTATACATACATTTCATAAATTTGCATCAGGTAAACTACAGTGATTAAAGTATGTAGCAGAAATAAAAAGCTTACTTGAAATTACAGTATTTTACAGCAGATACCCCGAAAGCTGTTGTGTGGTAGCCCTCTCTTCTACATGCCTACCCACTCCTGCCCCACAGGCTGGAGAATGTTTTTGTTAACCAGCTAGTCTGAGTGAGTAGTGCTCTTTTCTGGATGCTGGTCACTTGAGAGGTTTTAAAAAAACCCAAAAAAACCCCAAAAAACCCAAAAAAACCCTACGGCTAGTAGAGAACCTTATTTGGTAACATAAGTAACTTGTGTGTTGAATTTCTTTCAGTTTATTGTTATTTGCTCACTATTTTATGTTCTTCGGCTAGATCAGAATTGAAAGCATTAATTTTTTTGCATTGCTTCTCTATCGGTTTTGATTGTGTCTTTTTTCACAAAAATTGAGATAAAATATTTTAAGCCATGGATAAAGCAGGAGGAAAATGTGTCCTGAAAATAAGTTATTCATTAAACATGCTTTTCCTAATTGATTGCCCTGGCAGTGGTGCTGGCTTCCTTTCAATATGTCTTTTTATTATTGAGCCCTCTGCAGTATTTCCTTGGGAATCTGTTCAAACCAGTTGCTTCTGACCCAGGTTTCCTAAGGTTTAAAAATTGTTTTCTCTTCAGAGGCAGTCCTTTTGGTAGTCTGCCAGCTATATTCCCATGATTTGGAATTCTTTTCTTGTTTGTAACCAGATCATTACTTTCTCTTTCATCTTCCTCCTGGCCCCTCCATGCCAGGTGTAAAAGCAAGGCAGGAAGAACAAATGCTTTATTTTCTAAATATATTAAAAAATCTTATTTTTCAGTAGCGTTTATTCTCAGTGGTATTCAAGAGGAACAGTGACATGCTGACTGCTTGAGTAAAGGTCGCTCTTAACAAGTCAATAGAGTAAATATTCTGGATTGATTTCATTGTTTTAATTGTTGCAACATGTGTCCTTTTAAGTATTGATAAATCGAGAGACTATAATGGAGGTTCTTCACACCTCTATTTCCAGACAACTTTTGGCTTCTGCTGCAACAAAAAACACTTCTAAGGCAGAAAGCTTCTTCAACAGGGGGATTTGAAATGGATATTTACAAAGGTCTTTGTCACTGACCCAGTAAGAAAAGAGAGAAGTCAGCCTTGTCTGGAAGTTGATCTCTTCAGAGTGAAGTGCTACGTGCAGCTCTATACCTTAGTGGGATAGTAAGGAAAAAAAATCACTTAGCATCTCAGCCCTCTCCAAAGAAGGGAGAAAATACTGTATTTTGCAAACACTAGTAATCTGTTCTGTATAGATATGTTTGTATTATTCAGGGATATTTTTAATGACGTTTCCCAGTTTTCACATACAGCTTGACAGTATCTCAGTTAGTGCCAGTGGTACCCTTTTTTACTAAACTCCCTTGTTACTACTTGAATACCTTTTGTGCTAATGATTAATGTCCAGGTAAAAGAGATTAATTGGATGTTGAGTAAGACTTGGTATGTATGATGAAAATATAAAACATTTAAGTCAGTCTCACTAGGCTGTCTTTGTGGCTTGACAGATAAGTTTCATTTTCTTTGAAGAGCATGTAAATACTCATAAATTTTCAGTAATAATCAGAGGACTAGCTATGACTATGCTTGTATCTTCTCTTGAAATTTTAAAGGAAAAGAAAAATTGTTCAACCTGATACTTAAAAGCAACTGAATAAAAGTTGACTATGTGCTCAAAGCTTTTCGGTTTTTTTTTGGTGGAATGTGTGTGGTTTTTTGGTTTTGTTTTTTTTTTTTTTAGTTTGGGTTTTTTTTTTGTTTGGTTTTGTGTTTTGGCTTGGTTTTGTGGGTTTTTTGGTTTTTTTTTGTGGTTTTTACTTAAACAGTTTTTACAACAGACAGACATAATTCACTTAGGTCAAGCACTAGAGTTCTTCAAACAAGACTGTATTTTACTGATTTCTTGTCATTTGCACAGTAGGGAACACACTTCTTTCGAGTCCAATGTACAAAGGATGTAAAGCATACAAGTTTGATTGTAAGCAGTATGCTAAAGGTATTTAACTGTTTAGAGGTAAAGAAAGATGATGGGGTGTTTTGTAAGATTGACTTCACAATTTCAGCTCTGCTTTGGAAGAGTATCAAGTTCTTTTGAGCAAATGAGTAAAAAGGGAAATGTCTTTATTAAATTGTTCTTCATAATCACAGTCAGCTATACTGAGCTGTCCTGGCAAGATATCGTGACTGCCAGGGGAAATTCTTGCAATTAACACCTTGCATTCTGTGCTGTGAGTACTGTCTAGTTAATGAGATGTGTGCAAATGGCAAATACATTTTAAGGTGGTTCTGGATTGCCTTTTTTTTATGCTGCTAAAGTATCTATACTGCCAAAGCTTGTGAAACTGCTGCTGCTAGAAAAGGAGAGGACCCTAGTGCTCATTCAGTTGTGCTCTAGGACTGAAAAGGAATGCATTTTGGAAAGGCACTTTTTTTGTTCTACGTAGTTCTAACATGATTATTTTAGCTAATGTAAACCTGAACAAACAAGAAGAGTTTAACTATAAGGTCGCCACAGAATAAGCCTTGGAATTCTGGGCTGAAACTAACTGCAAAATAGCCCTTGCTATTGAAAAGGAGAATTTTAGTCAAGATTCCTTTAGGCAAACTCTACACCTTAACTGCTTTCTAATTGCTGGGAGGTTAGGAGAAGGTTGGCAAACTGTTGGACTTCTGCAAGAAAAGATGTCTAACGGTACAAATTTTCTTCTACAGAAGGAAAGTATTGGTGGGTGTCTGAAGCTAGATAGATAATCTAAACTTCATCTGTTGGAGGATTTGTGAATATTTGAATTTTTTAGCCATCTTACTTATAGTAAAGATAAGGTCTCTTTACTGTTGAAAATTTTATTTCCCTTTCACTGATGAAGAAAGACTGAGGACTCTGAGCACTTCATTTTAAGAAGCCAGAAGATCATATCTTAGTAGATTTAGAAAGGGAGAGAGGAAACTCTTATGTACTTATCTCAAAACTGTTCTGTATTCTTTTTAGCTTACCATCTTTTGTGGCCAAAGACCATCTTAGTTGCATGTAGCGCAGTCTGTGCTTCCAGCAGAAGCTGCAGTGACATTCTCCTGTGCAAGCAGCAGGCAAAGCATTTAGTTTTTCAGAACAAACTCCCTTTTTCTTTGTCAATATTTGTCATGTATTGGTAAATAACTACATTTAAGATGGCAAAATTTATTAACCTAGCGCTCTCTGTTTTCTGTCTGTTAAGAAAAAGGCAGTGAATGCCAAATTAGAATTGGAGACTTCTTTAAAAGTTTTTGGTGAAGCCCTAAAACTTGTGGAAGATAGGGAAATATACTTACTGAACTATAAAGGTTGTCTTTAGCTCATCCAAAGCATTTTAATTTTTTAAATTTCAAATTATATCTAACGTACGTGTGTTTCAAGATGCAGTTACTCTAATTATATTTGTGCCATGTGCAAGTATGGTTTCCTTTTTTTTTTTTTTTTTTTGGTCTAAACCAAGATATTTTTTTAACAGATTGAAGAAAACACTAGAATCCAAATTAGGAAAAAATGACATATTCTAAGCATGCGTTCTTACTCTGTATAGTGTTCCTACTTGTGTATTTCTATTCTAGCACTTTGAAAATTCTGAATTGCATAATTATATCTTTAACAGGGATTTGTTTTAACGGTCACAGTGGTACGGGAAGCTGTTGATGAATTTCGACGTTACAAGAGAGACAAGGAAATGAACTCACAGTTATATAGCAAGCTGACAGTACGAGGTTAGCAAACACATTTGTACAAATCCTTAAAATGTCATCTTTTTCTTTTATATACATTTACAGACTTTCAGTTCAAAGAAATAACTAATAGTCTCAAGCTGCACTATTCAGAATGAAACTTATACTGAACTACTGAACTAAATAAAGTGCTTGATTTCCCTCAGATAATTATGACTGTTAAACTTGATCTGTTTAAGAAGTGTTTTAAATCTTTTGTTTGTAAAGGAAAGGGGGGGGTGTGTGTGTGTATATATATATATGTATATAAAAAATTGTATATGTTTTTGAAGCATTCTGCTGTTTAGTACTATTACTTCAAAGTGCAGTTCTGCTCTGAAATTGATACCAAACAGTAACGCAGCAACACTGTCAGCTATATATCAAGTACATATAGGAAATAAGGGATCAGTAACTAAGAAATATGATCTAAATAAAATTCACTAGGGCCTTTCAAACTTGGTGGATATATTTATGCTTAAGAAAAGGAAGATGTATTGTGAGTCAGCTTCAGTATAAAAATACCTATTTCAGTGTTTGCACGTGCTTTGAAATCTATATGTTCATACAGTAAGAACACCTGGTTTTCTTTCGACAAATTAATAAAAGGATAAATCACAATTATGACTTTTTTTGGACTCAAAATATTTGACAGTTTTTCACCAAGACTTTTAAGGAAATGAAGCACTTCAGCTGTGAAGTGACAATTTAATTTTGTAGGATATTGTAAATTTTAAACATGGATGTAAGAGAGAGAACTATGCACTCCTCTCCACTTTTATGTTGCTTGGTACATTTTACTGTTTAGATTCAGAACAGAGTGACACATAGAAAGGTACCAAAAAATAACGAATAACCTATTGTCAAGTCTAACTGTAATAACTAATAACCTTACAAAACAACATGATCTTGCTGTTACCCTTGAAACTTATTTTGTTACAGTATCCTGGGAAGTCTCTGTTAAAGATTTCCCTTGGCATAAAAGTTTTAGAAAGTGGGAAGTTTTTAAGGAATGTGAGTTTGTGTCTCAAGCAGTTAGAGTATATGGCATACATTGTGCCAAGTGTTCTATTCACCAATCCCCAACATACATTTCACTGCACTTTTTAGTATATCTTTGTGAGTCTCTTCTGAGAGTCAGTGGGAAGAGTAACCTCACCAGATCTGGGAGTCTTAATTAGAAACTAAACTTTTGGAGTAGCTCTGGATAATATTATCTCCAGAAAAAATGCATGAAAAGCTTGTAATGTAATGCAAGCATGTTCTGTCTGAAATCTTACTCAATTTTTAAAAGTAATTGGAAGGTAAGTAAACAGGGCAACAGTCTCATTAGTGATGAGAGAACCTAGCAGTTGGGAGGACTTCATACAACTTCCTCACGGTGTGGAGACTTGCATTATTTTCTGGAGTTTGCATACTGAAGGGAGGAACATTAAAGAGTATTTGCCTATTGTTCTTCCCTTCCTTGTCGGCCTGAAATAGCTTTATCAACATTTAGACATATCACTATGGAAATTTGCAAATGAGATAGCTATCATTTGTTTAACAGAAGTAGTTGCATTGCTGGCCTCCTGATCTTTACAGTCTTTAATACAATCTGTAACGAAATGGACTCTTAATGGCTTTTCTTTCAAAGTTGTAATTTAACCTGCTAGTTGGTTTATTAATTTTTTAGATCTGTTATGGCAGGACACTGAACACTCACCTTTGAAACAGATAGCACAATCCTACCCTATTCAACGCTAGTGTTAGTGATCTGAAATTCTTAGTTCTGGAAGCACGTGTATAGTTTAGAGTTACCAGTGTGACGTAATTGTCAAGACTGATATTTGCTGTTTTAAGAGTCAAGTTTGGTGCCTTTTGTGCTTCTTTTTTCACTTAACTTGTTTAGAGTTAATATTGGAGTTTCTGGTAAATTGCTAGGCATTTAAGCAGCATTTAAGTAGAAGTTTTGGAATCCTGATTTCCTCTTTCCCAGTTCATGAAATATTTCATGAGGTCATATGTATTTGAGCAACTTTTCATTTTGTAGCTCCTCCTAGAAATAAGGAAGTTGTCAAATTAAAATTGGATTTGGTCACCTTGCCACAGCTGTTTTCTAGATATGGAACTGAGATTTTAAAGTAGCATACAATAGTATATAGGTAAAGCCCACCTGTTATATGAGGAACTGACATATAAAGAACTGTGATTTGTTCAAAAGAAGTTTTAAAAATGCACTTTTCTTAAAAAAAGGATATCAACTTTTACCCACAAATGTGTATGTCTGTTTCGACTTTCAGGTTTTGATGTCAGTGCCATCATGAATTCATACTTTGTTTTTGTTCTGTTTTCTGGGGGTTTTTTTGAAGACTGTGCTATTCTACAGAAATAAAGATTCAAGATCTTCGCTTACAATGAACTCTGAATCCCATGTTGACAGTGGTGTGATCGATGAGTTTTGAGTTGTGGCCAATTTTAAGAATGAAAACATTATTGCAGTACCCACTCAAAATTAAGCTGTACTAAAATTTGCCACAAACACATATATAAAATAATCAATAGATTATAAATTGCACATTTTTTCATTATATATGGTTCTTAAATAAGAAGGCATTCTGAAACTGAAAGGTACAGTTTTTAGGGAAAAAAATGGGACTTCCTGCTATTATAAAATTAGACCAAGATTTTTACACAAGATTTTGAGAATGATTTAGGTGTTTATCTGTACAAATTAATAAAGTCAAGTACTACACTTCTGCAAACTATTTTTATAAATAACTTTCAATATAATCTATCTAATTTTTAATATTGGCAGTACTCTTCAAGTGGAAACATTCAGTTAGGCTTACTATACTAACCTACAGGCTAATGGTTTGGAGAAAGAAGGCTTTGTTACTTGTGAATGAACAAACTTGGGTACAGACTTAATAAAAAGCCTGAAAATCGATGCCACCTTAAGAGTCACTTTTCAGAGTGGAACTGCACTTTATACTGCTCTAGCATTTTTTTTTTTTTTTTTTTTCCCTAGGGATTTTATGACTTGTCTAGGTTTTACAGTCGTTTCTTTGAAATAGGTATTTTTCAGTCTCAAAGATGGAGAAACTGACATAGAGAGGTTAAGCATTTTGTCTTTGCTCAAATTGGACAGTAAGAAAACTTAAAGTTAGCAAGGTTCAGTGTTACACTTGGTTTAATTGTACCATTTATGGAAGATACAAATGAGAATTTAATTGCTTCTAGTTAGTTGTTTTGCAAAAAGGTTTGTGTACTACAGGGAAACAAATGTATTTGTAGCAAGAGAAGCTACTGGGATTTGAATTGTGATTAATTACCTGTATAAATATCGTGTGGGTAGGCTGATTTGTAAGTTAAAATCTTTTTATACAGTGTTGCAATAGATTAAAATGAGGAAGTCTTTTGATTACCTGGCAGTGTGACTTTCTGTGAAGTCATTCTTAGCCCCAGGAACCCCTAAACAGGTAAAATATGTGAATGTTGTCTTATGACTTGCATGTTGCTAGTGTAAGAAGTACCAGCATTTTGAAGATGGTGGATTCACATTAGTGACTCCTGAAGACTTAGAATTTCTTTTTAGTAATTCAAGATCTTGAATAAGTATTTGTTCTAATCAGTACATCTTAGCTTTTTTAATAATAATGAGCTGTTCCAAGCAAGAAATCAAGGAAGAATGAGACATCTGTTTGACGCGTTACTTAACTGTATTTAGGCAGCAGTGGCTAGCTTAATGTTCATAGGCTAATTCAGATCCACGAGATATCCAGTTTTCTATTTGTCATGTAACATGGCAAAGCTCAATCTTGTCATCCCTTGGTGAATTTGCTATGTGTAACTTTGCACTTGTCAAGAAGATGGACCCACTACAAGTGAAGTTTGAATGGTTTCTACTTTTTCAGCCTTTTGTGGCAAGTGATGAAACATGCAAATCAGTAAATGTATTGATTTTTTTTGTGAGCAAGTCAAGTAAGTCTACCCGTCTCCATGTCTTTCATGTGAATCTTTTCCCTTGTATACTTTCCTAGATTATGGTATTGAATCTCTTCAGTTGTTGAGTGTATGATGCATTCTGCTGTCTTAACCTTTTTATTGAGCTGTTTGTTGCAAAATCTACTGTCCTTTTTTTGCATATCAAAGTCTGCAAATCCTCAGTAGACAGTTTTCAGCTAGTATGCAAGTTAAAGTTGGAGAGTATCTGCCTGTAGAACTGAAATTATCTTGCTATTGAAAATCCTGTCAATTTAATTGCCTTTTTCTGCTACAGATCATCTCACCTGCCTTTTGTAGAGCAGAAACTGTAATGGAAAAAATTTTAGACCTGTGTATGCAGGTTTGGGAGGACTTCTGGTTTTCTTTCTTAAGGAACCATTACAATTTTGGCACAGCTTCTTGTCTTGTGCACTTAAGTGCCTATGAAAAAATGCTGCTATTCTGCAGAAGAATCACCTCAAGTTCGTAAATAGGCTATTGTCGCTTTCATTAAGCTGCCAAAACATTGTAAAGCAATTTTAACTCTTTTTCCCTTCCCATTCTTGAAGTGGGCAGTCCTGCCCTGAACCTTTCCTAATTAGGTGTACCTATGCAGTGTTACGGAAGATTTGAAGAAAAAAAGATCAAGAGGAAAATAAATGGCTATAATAATCACAACTGCAAGTTGCAGAAGAGGCATGCATATGTCACTTCACCTCAGGATGTCTAACATGATATCTGAAGTGGTGCAGAACTCTCTCTCACTTTGCAACCTGCAAAGCAAAAGAAGAAATGAATGTCAGGAGAGATGAGACTAATAATTCCTTCCAGACTTCAAATGTGAAAGACTTATGTCTTTACTGTATCCTTTAAGGGTTTTTAAGAATGTTGTGAAGTTGAAAATATTTGCTGAAACTGTGTGAAAGTGAGAAAATAATCTATAACTGCTATACATAAGAAGATAACGAAGTGTGAAAGCTAACATGTTTCCATGAGAAGTCTGGTTTAGAAAGCTATAGTGATTTGAATTTTTTATTTTTACTTTAGAACTTCTGTTTATGCAGTGAGAGCTGCTCTGTGCCTAAAATACCACCTGAATCTCTATCTCAATTAACCTTTTTTTAAATTAAAAAATAGTCTCTGTCAAGAGGCAGTCAGTTTTCAATCATTTATACCTACGTTATCTGCAACTTTAAAATAAGGGGTTTGTCAGAATGTCTTGATTATTGTAATATTATTCTTTTGCAATTATTTGAAATCTGTGTTGAAACATAACAATAGAATTTAAACTCTTCAAGAACAGGTCATCCTTCAGGTTTTTAAAAAGCCACTGCATTAAAAAAATCCAACATTATTTCTGAATCTAGAGTTACCACATTAGGTCTTTATTGCTTGCAGTACTTCAAACCTGCCAATAACTTTATTCCTGGTATTTACACCATTTGGAACAGAGAAGTTTTTAAAGAATTATATCAATTTAATCTACCTGATTAGGGAAGCAATAAGCAACAGTGGAAACAGAACTTGAAATTTCAGTGTAAGAAATAATTTTAAAAGATGCCAGAAGACAGGAGATATCAAGGGGACGGTTTTCTTCCCCATTTTTGCAGCATTCTGGATATCGGATAAGAAAGAATGAAGGCTTTCCACTTCCAGAGGAGGTAGTACACAGAGAGAGGAGCTAGGAAGCTCTCAGGAGTTTTATATTGGTAACTGAAGTCTAACCTCAGTTCACTATGTAAGATGAAGTTTGAAAGAAGGACCAAAGGACAGTGCTTGCACTGAAAGATCAGCATCCTCACCTTAGATTCACTGTAGCTTTAAGCTTCCCCCCCACAACTCCCCCCAACCAGCTCCCCATTGTATTATCTATACTCTAGTTCTGCTGACAACTCAGGCTAATAAATGCCAGGTAAAACTTGCAAGTGGTCTATACTTGACTCCTTTCATTCAAGAGTTTTATATTTGTGGGCTGGAGACAAGCTTCGTTACCAACTACAGAAGTAGTATTTCAAACAGTACTCAAAGTACCATAGATAAGATGTAGTAGTAAATTAAAAATAATTTGAAAATGTGACTCTCAGAGGTTACTATTCTTTCAGAAGTTACTTGCACTCATGTAGCAGAGACACTTTTTAATAAAAAGAAACAAAGTCATTTCTGATATAGAATCGTTAGAGTTGGAAGGGACCTTTAAAGGTCATCTAGTCCAGACTCCCTGCAAGGAGCAAGGACATCACCAACTACATCAGGTTGCTCAGAGCCCTGTCCAACCTGGCCTTGAATATTACGAGGGATGGGGCATCCACCACCTCTCTGGGCAACTTGTTACAGTGTTCCACCACTCTCAGTGTAAAATTTTTTTCCTTATATCTAGTCTGAATCTACCTCCTATTTTAAAACCGTCGGCTCTCATCCTATCATAACAGGCCCTGCTAAAGAGTTTCTCCCTGTCTTTCTTATAAGCTCTCTTTAGGTACTGGAAGACCCCTATCAGGTCTCCCCGGAGCCTCCTCTTCTCCAGGCTGAACAGCCCCAACTCTCTCAGCCTGTCCTCATAGGAAAGGTGCTCCAGCCCTCTGATCATCTTCGTGGCCCTCCTCTGGACCCTCTCCAGCTGGTCCATGTCCTTCTTATGTTGGGGGCTCCAGAACTGGATGCAGTACTCCAGGTGGGGTCTCACCAGAGCAGAGTAGAGGGGGAGAATCACCTCCCTCGACCTGCTGGCC
>JAAGAY010147890.1:3336-23139 GCA_011801015.1 Ardeotis arabs
CAGTAGGGCCTGTTGTGACAGGACTAGGGGTAATGGTTTTAAAATAGAGGGAGGTAGATTTAGATTGGATATTAGGAAAAAATTTTTTACAATGCGAGTTGTAGAACACTGGGACAGGTTGCCCAGAGAGGTGGTGGAAGCCCCATCCCTGGAAACATTCAAGGCCAGGCTGGATGAGGCTCTGAGCAACCTGATCTAGTCAGGGATGTCCCTGCTGCTTGCAGGGGGGTTGGACTAGATGACCTTTGAAAGTCCCTTCCAACCCTAACCATTCTATGATTCTATCTAGTCCAACCCCCCTGCAAGGAGCAGGGACATCTCCAACCAGGTCAAGTTGCCCCGTCCAACCTGGCCTTGAATGTTTCCAGGGACGGGGCATCTACCACCTCTCTAGGCAACCTGTTCCAGTGTTCCCCCACCCTCATTGTAAAAAATTGTTTCCTTATGTCTAGTCTGAATCTGCTTCTTTCTCTTTTACAACCATTACCCCTTGTCCTGTCACAACAGGCCCTACTGAACAGCCTCTCCCCATCTTTCCTGTAGGCCCCCTTGAGGTACTAGAAGGCTGCTATAAGGTCTCCCCAGAGCCTCCTCTTCTTCAGGCTGAACAGCCCCAACTCTCTCAGCCTGTCCTCATTGGAGAGGTGCTCCAGCCCTCTTATCATCTTTGTGGCCTCCTCTGGACTTGCCCACAACTGACTTGAGGGGCTGCAAGAGGTGAGCTGGAAGCTGGGGGAAGAGTCCTGCTCTGATCCCCTTGTGGAGAGGTCCAAGGGGACTGAGCAGCGTGGAGGAAAGGAGAAATGTAGAGTTTAGGAAATTCCTTTTTGCAGGAGGAGCTCCCATTGCTATTCTGGTTTCAGTGTCTTCAGTCATCAAATGTAGCTTTTGTCTTGATACAGCAAGGAGGAAAGTATTGTACAATAGCTGTTCTGACAGCCTGGCACACCCTGCTTCAGAGGTTTAAAGCTTTCTTTGTGCCGAATTTGTTCTTATGGTGCTAATGAGTAGGTTGCCATAAATAGGCACTAAATAGGTCTGGACACAGTAAAGGAAAGTGAAGGTCAGTGTTAGCTCTTATGTTGTATTTGAGATCTCTGTATCAAAGAACTTCATAAGGAAGGGGAAGGAAGGTGCATTTTCAACTTGGGCTTCCTTTTAGATACAGAGGGGGAAACTGAGGCATGAAAAACTTGCTTGTAAGAGCAGGATGGGGATGAGAACGGACATGGGCTCTCCCTGATGTCCTGCAGGGTCACTGCCTGATGTCCTGCAGGGTCATTGACAAACAGCAAGTCATCGCCATATAGGGCAAAATTAACTCCCCATTGAAACCAAAGGTTCAACTGCCATTGACTTCATCGAGGCAGAACTTCATCTGCAGCCCAGCTTGAGCAGCCTAAGCTTTGAGCCAAGTATCCTAGTCTAAATGTCCAGGAAGGCAGATGTATTTGGGATGCTGGGGTGCAGGTGCTATGCCAGCCACAGCGGCTGCATGAGGAAGGATGAAAGGCGATGTGGAAGGTGCTTGTGTGTGAAAGCAGAGGCTAGATTTTGTGGCCCATATAGAGCCATATATATCTCATTTTAGAGTCCCAGCAGCTGACCAGGTGTCTCCTTGATGGCTTGGTCACTGAGCCTGGCACTCTGTCGGGGCATCACCCTTTGCACAGGTGCCAAATGGGTGAAAAATGCGCCCTTGTGAGAAGCTCAAGTGTCCTCCCTCTGCTGCACTGACTAACAGCTGCAAATGATTGTGTCACACCATGTGTGGGGAAGCAAGTCATGGGGCATTTTTAAGGATGGGGACTGCGAGTGATTTAGTGGCTACATATCCTCTACCTGCCCTAAGCCAGGCTTTGAGTGTTACAGCTCGAGCACTGAAGCACACCAGTCCTTGGACGTACCAGACCTCATCACTAGCCACACCACCCCTGTTATGTCCCCAAAATTGGGGGAATTTAAGATGTGCTTCCCTTTCCAACCTGCTGCAGCAGCAAGACCATCAGGTCTACCAGCATCCAAACTGGTAGGCATTTTAACAAATGGGGATAAGCCAGAGCCTAGCTTGGATGCAGTCCCTTAGTAAGACTCTGGTGGTACAAAACTAATAAATCAGGCAGGGCAGAGTCCCTCTGAGACTGGAAATGCACTCCCCTGGGTGCTGATGGTTGGATGGGCAGGGAAGGAAGGCACAGTGCAACACCATCAGGGGACACCAGATCAGGTTCCTGTGGCAGTCACGTGCCAGAGCATGCCGGGATATCCCATGAAAAATCAAGCACAGTTCCTGCTTAAGAAGGTTGGCTTTCACTTCAAGACTGCGCGAGACCATCCTGGGTTGGCAATGCTGGCCTGCGCTCTGCAGCCATGCTTTGGGGACCATGCTGCCTACCATTCCTCAGAGGTGCGTGAGGCTGGGCAGAGACCTCTGAGGGGGACACAGACATGACTGGTTGTATCCATGGGGGCATTGCCAGACATCGCTGGTATCTGGCAGCCCCTGCGGGTCTACGTTTAGCTTGCAGCGGCTCAGGAAATAGCCCAAAAGGAAGAAAGAGAGGGAGAAGTTGTCTTGCAAGAGAGGCTGTCAGCTGCGGTTGTCCTAGAAGGTTCGAGCTCATTTCTGGGCAGCTCTTGGCGCCACTGCAGTTCATGGAGGTCTGGTGTTTGTGAAACACCCTGTAGCGGTCAGCCAGACCCAGAGTGACCCCTTCCTTTTCTCTTTCTAAGAAACAAGCCCTCCCTTTCGACTCCTTTATTTTTCCCTGCTGCCTGTGCCTGCTCAGAGCTCCCCTGCCCGGGATCAGCTGCTCTCAGGGGCTCCGGGATGGCATCTGCCCGCAGCCCTGCAGGAAGCTGAGATTGAGCAGACGTTTTTCCAGACCAAGGCAGTCAGCACCGGGTACGGAAACCCACTTTCCAAGTGGGGCGGGCTGGGTGGGAGCCCAGGGTGTGACCTTTTCTGCGTGGCATGCTCCCATGTAATGTGACCCGATGTCATCCTGCTGCCACGCGGCGTTGTGACAGGGCTTGCTGGCCTTTGCATTGTGCAGGCGGGACGTTGCATTCCTCCCCTTAACTGAGGGACGGCTGGTAAACCACACAGGATGCCAACCAAATTTGCTATTCTTCATTTTATGTTGCCTCGGATGAAAGTATTTGACCTTACATTACTCTTCTTTTTGAAAAGGGAGCTTGTTTCTGAGGAAAGATGGATTTGATTCTTAGGTTTTGGAATAAATCTGGTATGAATCCGCCCATTGTTTGATGCTGTCTGTCCTTCCCACCCAAACAGGGAAACCACTGTAGTGGCTGGCATGAGACGTCTGTCACTCAGGTAGGGAGTCTGAACCATGCTCTGTGCTCTCCGACCATGTTTCAGGCAGCGATCCAGGAGCAGGGACACTTCTGGTTACAGCGCAATGCAGGCTGTGTACCCAGTGTAAATTAAGTTTACCACACACAGGTAAACAGCTCTGTTCTTTAACACATCAGCTCAAGTGGGAGACAATCCAGTGTGAAATGCTTACATTAAGATTAAATCACTTCTTTTCCAGTATCTCACTTCATCCTAATTCTAATCATCCCGGCTTGAGCCTATGCTGGTCTGTAGAGAGGGTGAAATGCAAAGAGGTGGAAAATCAGCTCTGAATCTGCCGCTGCAAAAATCAACTGCCTGGCTTCTCATCTTCAGCAGACTTCTGGCTACAGCTGCAAAATGTCACATATCTTCCTCCTAATTCCCCTACCCGTACTTTGGACTGCAACAGAAGAGGTTTCTTTTGCTCTGGGCATTAGAGAAACAAGATGTAAATGACAGAGTTCTGATAGAAATGTAAAAATGGGAATATCCAGAAAAGGAATAAAGTAAAGTCAAAATCCAAAACAGCCTTCCAGAGAATTGTACCCAAGAATTTAGGGTTTGTAACTGCTCCAGTCAAAGATAAGTTTGTGGGCTCAATACAAAAAATGAGGTAGGGGCCAGCTGAACAAAATAATATGAATTTTGGAAACCAGGTAGTCAAATAATAGGATTCAGTGTTAGCATTCTGATCTAAAAGAAATCAATGAACAAAATGTTCATTTTACTTAGATCGACAATTTCTACTATCTATGTGTCTTACTTTCCAAAGTCAGCGCAGCTATCAGGAAAAGAATTGGTTTTTTTTTTCATTTTTGCTCCACATTGCGTAAATTCTATCTGCAGTTTTTTAGTAATTACTGCTAATGATGGATCTGTAAGCAACCTGGCTTGACTCCGGGAATGCAGGCGGGGTTTGCAATGGTAGCACTTTAGAAGACCTTCCTTTTGACCTCCTGATGCAATTAGCCATGGTTTCACTGAGAGACTTATTGTGGACAGAGCATCCCCTCTGAGTACAGCTGCAATGAACGGGCAGAAATTTTGGAGACAGCACAAACTTGCAAACCCTTGCACAAGATTATCAAATGACAGCAGGTTGAAAGTATGTAATGAGAAGCACGGGTTCACTGACTCAGCATCCCTAAAGGGACTGATGCTTAATCCTCTCATAGACGGTGCCCTCTTACACTCCTCTGAGGGAGGAGGCAGCGAACGTGCTCTAGAGAAATGACATAATTAAGAGTAAGTTTGATCTGCCGCTAAATGCGGGTAATATGGAGTTTGCCTTCTTACTGACCTGCCTACAGCAGGCCAATCTATCAGTCAGGCCGCTGCACGTAGTCCTTGATTTGTCCCTAACCCCTTGCCCCCACTGCTCTCTTTTGGGAGGCCAGCGAGGGCTCCTGCTCAGCGCATGGCAGTAAAGGCTCACAGTCTCAAAGCAGTTGAGGCTGATAATCTCAAGTGCTGCTTTGGTCCCATGCCAGCTCTGTGCTCCCTCTATTCATACATGTGCCGAGATGCATCCACTTCCATATAGCTACAATACTCAAGTCTTAACCCTAAACAAAAGTTGGAGTAAGGAGCTAGAAGATAAGTCTGTTGTAAATCACTGCACAACTAATGTCCACTTGGCTGCAACAGCTAATGCCTGCTGCTCCAGAGAGTACTAGGTACAGCCTGGGCTGAAAGGAGTGCAGGGTAGCCAGCTACCAGAAGACCAAAACCATAGCCAGTCACCTCTGCAAATCCTTCCCTGGAAGCAGTCACGATAGTGAGAAGAGAGTTCCTGTGCTTATTCCAGACCATTTATCTCATGGCTAGCAGCTCAGGCTATCACAACTGCGCAGTAGCATATGCCTATTAGTGTATTAAGGTAACCCTGAGGGCTTGCCATCTACAGAGCACACGCACAGGTGGCAGGGAAGAGGGGACAATTTGTGTATCAATGTCCTGCACAAGTTCGTACGATCCATGCTAACAAGCCTGTGTTAGTGATTCACTGATACTTTTATCCAGACCAGGTGTTAGGACACCAACTTGTGTGTATGTACCTACATAGCATCACTAGCACTCCTGACTGCACCCTGACATCACCCTGGCATCTCCCTGGAATCTCCCTGCCATCACCTCAGCAAGACCCTGGCTTCCCAGTGACTGCAGATGGCTGCGTTATCTCCCTGACTGCCAGGGATGTCCTCGGAGCTGAGCAACTGGCAGCTGGTTTGGGATACTGTGAATTCCTCTTGCTAATGTCCTCTTCTGCCTCCCCCCTGCCCTGCCTCACCCCTGCCTCTGCCCTCTGTGCTTTTGCTCTGTGACAAGGGGGTTATGTAGCCGAGGAGGCATCACACAGATTTGTCCGGCGAGTTTGTAACGAGAGGGGTGTGATGACCTTGCACATTCATCAAATGCTTGTTTTCAGCCTGGACCCATCTGTGATGTTTTTATTATTTTTTTTTCCTCCCTCTGCTTAGCTCAGGCTGCTCCGGGAGAAGTGGCACGTAGGCACATACGTCCTTGCGCACGCTACAGTTGTATAAACTCCATCAGGAAGTCATCTGGCCAAACTTTCCAGAGCTCCGCTTTTAACTCTTCCCTAGGCAGGCTGTACTGGCAGCCTGGGGATTTCCAGGGAGCGTGGACATGTACATTCGTCCTCCTGTTCTGTTTATCCATTCCCACCGCTCTCCTTCCTACAACCCCCCGAGCACATGGCTGTGCAGCTTTTGCACCCATCCTACTCCCGAGTTCCCATCAGAAAGAAGCCGCTTCAGCTGCAGGCGCGCTCACCCATGGCCACATGCAGGGTTTTGCAGTAAAATGCTGCCTTGGCTTTCCCAGGGGGATGAAATAGCAAAAGCCAGTCACCAAAAAGCGCCGCAGCAGAGGCTGCCCCAGCGGAGCAGCAGGAAGGAGCGCTGGCAGGAGAAGGCTGTCGGCGGGGGGCAATTCTCCCTTGCAGCTGTTATTTCAGAAGTGTGTCCTTAGCAGGCACACGAGTAGCAAAGGAAGTTCTCACAGCCCTAAAATGTTTGCTGTGGTCAGGGAAAGATTAAAAAAAAATCCTCCAACTCCTTCGTAAGTGACCTTGTCTTCAATGAAGACGTGTCTCGCTCTATGTCCTGCTCCGCACAGCGCACGATTGCACACCCACATAGGCACATCAGCGTGCACGCAGACATTGCAAGGGTCTGAGAAAAACCCCGTGAGACTGTTTACGTAGGAGAGAGGCTGCGATTCCTCCCCATGACATGTGTGGATTAATAATTCTCCTAATTGTTAAATGCACAATAACAGCCATCTTGCTTTGTTGGTGCCTGTTAACTGCCCGTTGCCAGATTTCAATGGCTCTTACAAGATTTTGGAGCCTACTGCACAGGAGCGAATAAACGGAACTGCTGGAAATGTTATCCTCTGCGAGAGGGTGTGGAGCAGGGATGTCCGAGCTTGTTTGCTGTTTGGCCAACAGTGACGGACATTTTTTTGGTCCTGCTTACCATGGTGTGAGTATGAAACCTGTGTCGGACCAGCAGATCTCCACTGGAGAGGTGCCACCAATGGTGATGCTGCCTCTCTTGACTTATACCATGGTAAAACAGCCCAGAACTTAACCATTTGTCCATGAAGTTCTTCATAGACATCTGTCCCTGGTTTAGTGTGTCTTTGTTAATCTTCTCTAGTGTTACACAACCGTGGCACAATGAAATAGATTCAGCGTACAGGTCCTGATTCGTCTTCTGGCCACACAGGTGTAAATCAGAAAAAGTAACTTAATTAAAATTAATTCAGTTATCCTGGTGTTAATTTTGCCTTCTCTATCAGATTTACAGGCATCTGTCTGAGACAGAGGGGCATGTGTTTGCACTCAGCCTTGCTCAGACAGCTGTGGTATAGGAGGGATTAAATGGCTAGAAATTCCCGAAAATCTAGGGATGACTTTTATGGCAGACTCATCCGCTGCAGAGATGTTTGTCCTCTCAAACAGCTGTTTGTGCACCATAAGCAGCAAAGGAGCCTTCTGTTTCTGTCAGACTCCTACTGAAATTCATGAGATGCAAACCACGACTGCTCACTGATTGGAGCTACAGGTATTAATAGCATTCCCCGGTCACCTCCTCTCCTGCAGCTGGAGGAATCATTCAAGCTCTGGTGGTCCCTCAAGGAGGTGGAGAAGCTCTGAGAGCTGAGGAACACGCAGGCTTTTGACCATGCATGATGTTTCTCCTTTTCTCTTAATTTGTTTCTTCAGATCGTCTGTTGACATGGATTATTCCTCTGTCTCCTCAACTGGAAGACCATAAGTGTAACTTTTGCCCCCAAATCTAGATTCAGTTCCCCCATCCTGACAATTCATTGTAGCTTGAACTTTTGCATGGTGAGTGGGGCATATGCAGAGGCATCCTTACAAAAGGGGTTCTCCCTGCATCTGTGTATCATGGTTAAGAGGCCTGAGGTGGCATTCAACATCAAATGGTCTTTCTTTGTGCAAGTAATACCCACCACGGCATTAAAGGAGGAAGCTACCACTTGTCCTGCTCAGTTCTTTGGTTTTCTGCCTCTCAGTGTCAGAGGACAGTGGGTTTCCTGAGGATGAACAGACCCCAGAAGTTCAGCTCAGTGTCTGCTGGCATAAAGGGTGGGCTTGCTCCATCTTTGCCAAGTGCTTCCCTAGCCAGGCTGGGGCTCTGCTTACTAAGGCTGTCCCTCTCAAACAGCAGCGGCAGATGGGGCCTTGTCTCCTAAGGCACCTTACTGCTAGTGCTGTGACACCGCATAGCGCTTGGACCTTCCTCCTGGGAGCAGTAGAGGGAAGGGAGGTGAAGCCTCCTTGGCATGCAAACACCTGTAGTGCACTAGAAATGGTTGATGTTGTTCACCAAGGCCCTATTTTTTGGTCTGATGGGCTAAAGGGAATAAACTATTGAATGCCTAAATCATAACACCTCCCTCTGCCACCTTAGGTAAGCCAACACTCATCCACTGACAAGCCAAAGGCAGCAGAGATTTGCCTTACAGTTTTAACGGGCTGCAAATTAATTATGTGTAAGCACTGTGTGGTGGTTCTCAAAATGTGAGTTGAGACACCTTGTGCAGCCCCTGGCCAGAGCTGGGACCACCACTCAGGTCGTTCCAGGGTCTGATTTGCTTTGCCTGTCTCTGAAGTCCCTGGGACAGGTCAGCACAAGGATAAATCCCTTTTCGCCACACTTTAAACAGAAACATAAAGCAGGAAGAAACTGGCTCATTTCTGCCTGAAATCCTACATAAACTCATCCTTACGCTGCAGACCTCAGGGCAGGCTTCCAGAGAAGGCTTCCAATGCGGCTGCTGGGTTTTGCGTGCAGAGGTAACCTTACGGGCAGACTGGAGAGACGGTACCCTTGTAAGTGCATTTCCACCTCTGTGACGGAGCTTTTGGGATTAAGTGTCCGATATTTAGGAAGTGAAAGGATGTACAGTACTCAGTCCTGACCTTGCCGTAACCTGTGGAGAAGCAACAAAGATTCCCTTTAGCCATGTATGGTGTAAAAAGCGAGGAGCACGCACGTAACAAAATTAGAAAGGAATCTGATAGATAGCCCGCAAGATAAATGCCACTTTAGGAAACGGTGCTTTAAACTGTTGACAGAAGCACCATTCAGAGAGGAACTGTGAGATTTAAGTGCTCCTCTGCTCCTGGGTGGGATAAGGTGTCATGTAAAATGCATCCTGTGTTTTTGTTTCATCTCCCTCTCTCCACTCTTCTCCAGTGAGAACATACACACCAAAGGCATTAAAGACAGACTGTGGCGAGTTTGCTTCACTAACACATCTCCACATCAAAGGCGTTGCTGGAATCTATTGATTCTGGCAGAATTGCAGAAAACAGTGATGTTTTCAGTGAGAAATCACACAGTTCTCAGTTGATTTCGGGAAAGAAAAAAAAAAAAAGAAAGAAAACAGGTCCACGGTGTGCAAAAATTCACCCTACAGAGAGGCTGATTGAAAAACTAAAAAATGTTTCAGCTGTCTCCCTCAGTGCCAGTAAATACTCAACGATGCCTTTATTGACAGACAGTGGAGCTTTAGCTCCCATGACATTACAAAAAACTGGCCTATTTAAGTTTTATTTTCACTGTTTGTGAATGACATATGACATGTTCTTATCTGACCTATTGTTTACTTCCTATTTCTGAAGCAAAGGCACCCTGTGCCAGTCAACGGCATTGGCACACAGCCCCGTGACTTATCTTAAAAAGCCCAGAGATTATCAGTGACAGCAGGTCAGAACCACAGGGCAAATTGCTGCTACGCTTTGGGAGGGGTCCAGGCATATTCACCTCCGATGCAGGTGTACCTTAGTTGCAGTGTCATTGGAAAATCTACTTCTGATGGAAAGGTCCATCAGCTATTTTGACCCAAGATACATTTCATTTTAATTCTGCCTTGTAGATATGAAACCACGGTATTTATATATCACTTTAACTGAAACGACTCAGTTTCTACTTCTCTGTGCTGTAAGACCTGTATTAATCTTGTGATTTGGAGCAAAATCTGGAAAGGGTATAGATCAAACCGCATAGTGAGAGGAACCATTTTGCCCTGCTCTGTTTATGGGGTTTTAGTATTTGTAGGACTCTTTCACTTTACTTTGTTTGCATCCTGCACACCAAGGGCTTCCGAAATGTAAAAGTATCAAGGTGTTGTCAAAAGGTGTCTGCGCACAGGTAAGGGATGTGATTAATGCAGACCATGTCTATGCCACAGGCCTGTTGGGTTAAGCTGTGGTAGAAAGAGGTGTGATCCTCACCAGGATAGTTTGCAAACTCCCTAAGCAAAAGCACAGTGACCACCAGTTCGCTGCAATATTTCACTTGGCTTTGTTTGGGGAGATGCATGTGGCTCTACTATGTTGACCCAAAGCACAGTACAAGCCATGTGCCTTGCCAGTATTGTTGAATCCAGTTTGGTAAAATGCTCCCATTGCAGATGTGGCCTCATATAATGGCTTCATAAATGCTGTTGAAAAGAAAAGTCACACCCAGAGGCATATTGCTGGATGAGCTTTAGAAACCCCCTAAGTAGGGTCTTTCCAGTCCCAACCAGTGATTTCCAACGCACAGTAACCAACTCAGAGGAGATCCTCCCTCTTGCACTCACTCTGCCCTTCAAACACAAAGCCTCTAAACACAAGCCAGCACTGGCATTCCTCAGGTGTGGGCTCTGCTGGTGGCACTGCTCTCACTGCTAGCCGCTCCTTGTCCTGGGCAGTGTCCTTGTCCCTCTGCTTACCAAGGCAATGGTGCCTTCTCCCACCACCTTGCCCACCAGCCCTAGCCTTGACCTACAGGACATTGTGACAATCCTGCCTCGCGTCCTCAGGGGGAAGAGTATCTGCCTGGGCATCTAATTACAGCGAGATGGAAAAACGGCCACTAAAGGATGAGGATAAGTTTTCCAATACGTAGCACAATGGTAATCAATACTTGCATCAATACTTAATTTATCTATGTCAAGCGGAACAACCTCAGCAGGAGGGAATGAGATCATCTCTTCCGACCTCGGCGTGCAATGCAGTATCACGTGGGATGGGAAATGTGGGTTTAAATCCCTTTACTCAGAGGTCTTAATTCTCAGACCCTCAGATACAAGGGTGCTGCTGCCAGGAAGACTTCAACAGGATGGACCCACCCTTAGCTCATGAGCAGAAGTAGCATCTTGATCCCTCTGCAAACCTAACTCCAGACCCTTAACCCCTGAGTAAAAACCCACTGGGATCAGCATGAGGCTCCTTTGATCTAGGGGAACATTTTGGCTGGCCTCTGATGAAAGGCATTTACCTCATGGCCACTGAGTCAAGCCCCTGGAGGACCCTTGTTGCTTCTTATAAAGAGCTGCAGTTTCGGTAAGAGACTGCGGCATTACCCAAAGATCAGCCTCCATGGATACGTACTCCCTTGCGCTGCAGCGGCTATTCAGCCAAGGTATTTGCAATGTTCCCTATGAGATATTAATTTTCAGGCACCTCCCTGCAGGGACATCAATGGTGTGACTCAGTGACACGGCAAGCTTGCTGGGAAGTGGGGGAGAGTTGTCTGCCACGCACAAGTGGTGACATAAGTCGTGGGCAAGAAAAAAACAACAGCTCCTCTGTTGCAACAGGAGGTGAAGGTTTCAGCTCCTGCGAACGGTTCCTCTGACGGTGACTAAGCTGTTCCCTCCATCCAGCTAATGGAGAGACAGTGCTATGCACTGTGTATTCCTGTAAACCAGCCGGCTTCGGGTCATCCCGTTTCAAGGCTTCTCAAAAGGGATCTCTCAGTGTGCTGGGTTCATGAGACATGCTGAATGCAGATTAAGTTAGATTTCAATCTCTCCTTTCTCATTAAGGACTTCCCGTAGGAGTTGCAGGCCCTTGGTTTAGCTAACAGGAAGGTAAGCATATCTCACTCTTAACCTCTTTCCATACCTATCTTCACAGCTTGGGTCTTGCTTCTGGACTCTGCTGTGCCTTATTACCCCTTTGCTTGCAATACGAGATGACCGTGAACAGTTCCAGGATGCTCTTGGTTTTCGCAAGGGCCTGTCCACACAGAAAATCTGTTTGGTATGAGTAGCAGCTGTGAATTTAAAGCACAGTATCGACTGCTGAGTGCCTCAACTGAAATGGATGAACTGAGTCACATGTGTACTCTGGGACAGGGGTGCTGGCACACAGGCTTGTCCAGGAAAAGCTATCCCAGAACAGTTCCAGGAATCACTGAGGAAAACAAAGAGCCTAAATTGGTCCCAGTGGTCTATGCGGGTTCAACAAATACCCCGGATTGCAGGAAGAGCTACCAAACCAATGGACAACCCTTCTTCAAGGGCTTGTTGAAAGCTTCTAAGCTTTCAACGGGCCACGAGTGGTCCCTGTTCATGACCACCTTGGGCTGTTAGGCCCTACTTTGAATGTGCCTATCATAGGACTGTCTTGTTATCTGACCAATGGTGTCCAGCGCTCTAGCGAGTGCCTCCCACTGTCCAAGCAATTGGGTAGGCTGGCACTTCTCTTTCTGGGGAGACGACAAGAGAACAAACATGCCAAAAAATCATCAGATAGCCGAGTGCATTACCGGAAGGGGCTCAGACATTGTCATGATAAGTAAATACGACAGCCTACTCAGAACACAATATAGGCTTCAGTTCGTTCCTAAATTATGGATGGACCACTCGGTGGATAAGGAGTTGGCTGGATGGCCGCACTCAGAGAGTGGTGGTCAACGGCTCAATGTCCAAGTGGAGACCCGTCACGAGTGGCGTCCCTCAGGGGTCCGTGTTGGGCCCGGCCCTGTTCAACATCTTTGTCGGCGACATGGACAGTGGGATAGAGTGCACCCTCAGCAAGTTCGCCAATGACACCAAGCTGTGTGGTGCCGTCGACACGCTGGAGGGGAGGGATGCCATCCAGAGGGACCTGGACAGGCTGGAAGAGGTGGGCCCGTGCCAACCTCATGAAGTTCAACCAGGCCAAGTGCAAGGTCCTGCACCTGGGTCATGGCAATCCCAGGCACAAATACAGGCTGGGCAGAGAATGGATTGAGAGCAGCCCTGAGGAGAAGGACTTGGGAGTGCTGGTGGACAAGAAGCTTAACATGCGCAGGCAATGCGCCCTTGCGGCCCAGAAGGCCAACCGCATCCCGGGCTGCATCAAGAGGAGCATGGCCAGCAGGTCGAGGGAGGTGATTCTGCCGCTCTACTCTGCCCTGGTGAGACCCCACCTGGAGTACTGTGTCCAGTTCTGGAGCCCCCAACATAAGAAGGACATGGACCAGCTGGAGAGGGTCCAGAGGAGGGCCACGAAGATGAGGGCTGGAGCACCTTTCCTATGAGGACAGGCTGAGAGAGTTGGGGCTGTTCAGCCTGGAGAAGAGGAGGCTCTGGGGAGACCTGATAGTGGTCTTCCAGTACCTCAAGGGGGGCTACAAGAAAGATGGGGAGAGGCTGTTCAGTAGGGCCTGTTGTGATAGGATGAGGGGTAATGGTTTTAAAATAGAGGGGGGTAGATTTAGATTAGATATTAGGAAAAAAATTTTTACAATGCGAGTTGTAGAACACTGGGACAGGTTGCCCAGAGAGGTGGTGGAAGCCCCATCCCTGGAAACGTTCAAGGCCAGGCTGGATGAGGCTCTGAGCAACCTGATCTAGACGGGGATGTCCCTGCTTCTTGCAGGGGGGTTGAATTAGATGACCTTTGAAGGTCCCTTCCAACTCTAACCATTCTATGATTCTATGATTCTATTAATCTTCCCCGAGGAGCAGCTTTATAGTGCTGATTTGGGCACTGTGGGAACATGGCCTCTTCCCAGCGAGGATGGCGGGCTCCTCCCCACAGTATCTCCTGGTGGGATCACGGCAGAGCTTGGCCTGCCCCAGGCGGGTTATCCAAGGGGACAGGACGTGACTTTCAGCACCAGCTGGGAGAAGATGTCTGCAGCACGGGGTGGCAGCTATGCTTTCGAGCATGGGTGGTCCTCTCCCCTGGTTAGGAGGTTGGCAGCACCTTTCCTGACAGAAAATAACGCAGTCCATTGCCATGGGGTTTGTGAGGGTGTTTTTCATAACCACTTTTTCAACTCTCTGTTGTCTGCTACCTACGTGAGAGGATGACAAGTTGCGACTTGGGCTCCTTAGCCCCACAGACCATGTTCCTGCTGCAGGCTGTAGAGTGATATCCCTTAAAGGCTTTTAAAGCATTTCAGTTCAGTCTCACTGGAGCCTGGTGAACACCTCAGAGCTCATGAGCGAGGAGGCAAGCTGTGGGACACTGTGCACGGTGGTCTGTGCAGACCATGGCGGGGACGGGAGGTGTGGGGGAGCTCCTATGCATTTGAGCCTGAGGCTAAAAGAGGGATCAGGGAAGCCCTGTGGAGCCAGTGAGTTGGGATAAAGGATGTGGGGAAAGTGTAGGAGACACACTGTGGGACAAGTGAGCTTACAGCCCAAAGAAAAGGGTAGCTGCATGCACAACTATCTTATATACATATGCATGGCATGTACATGCTTGTGCTTGTGGTACGTCCCTAAAAGTGAAAGCTTTCTTCCAGAAGAAGAATCCCCAAAATCCCCTCTCAACTGAGGCAGCCAGTGATCCTTCAGGAGGAAACAGAAGAGGTGGAATGGTTTTCTAGCACCGAACTGCAAGAGAGGGCAGAGATTGAGAAAGGAAGAATTGCGGTCACACTGGGACATTTTTGTCAGAGGTACTCATAGCAATAACTGCTGCCTGTCACTGAACTATTTTTCCCCTTTGCTTACTGGATCATGTTAAATATGCCTAGGCTGCATCATCCCCCTTGACAGACAGCATTGGAGACGCTTTGGAGCACATGGGGGTTGCCCGAGAGGCTGCAGATGGCTGGAGCCGGCCTGGAGCTCTCAGAAGTCAGCCTTTTGAAGAAGCTGTTTTCCAGGCAATCCAGCTACCTCCACATTCACGTAGGACCTGTGCCTCTCCCCAGCGTAATGCAGCACAGCCACCCACTCCCCCGGGCACCTCCGGGCCTGGGTGCCGGGCTCTGGTGAGGCAGATGTCTGCCAAGCGAGAGAGAATGGCACAAAATGGTCCAAGCAGGAGGATGCCCTCAGATGGGTCCTGGCACTCATCGTGGCTGTGAAGTGGTCCTGGCTCAGCTGCTGGAAAAAAGGGTGTTACCAGGTGTTCCTCTGTACCTTGGAGAATCATTGATAAAGCTGACAGGGAGTAAATGGCATCTTAAAACAAACCTCTTCCACCATGAGAAACAGTGGCAGCCGCAGCCAGGTAAGAGTGAGAAGTAAGTGAATCCCAACAGACAGGACCTGGGACAAGCTAGAGAGAGTGGGGGAAGAGCAGAGATGGGGAGAAGGTAATGAGGCAGCCTCTGCACTGTTCCACGTTGCCTTTCTTCACTCGTGTGGCATTGCCATTCATTAGGAAACATGAATTGATGGCCTTTCCCTGCTGTGTGCTCCCTGGAGAGCCGTTGCAGTTCTCCGTGAGATCTCGTATTTCCCAACTGGCTTCTCCCCACTCCCATGCTCGCATGTGCCGAGGGCTGTGGTGATGGAGTGACCAAGCGCTCTCCCTGCCGGTGTTTTCTCCCCTGGCCGTAGGCTGACCCCTGAGGTTATCTGATAAGCCTTTTGTCAGACGTCAGCAGGAGGAAGGATTGGCACAAAGACAGCCTTGCAATACGGGAAGTCGTTGCACTCGTGCATCTTGCCCTGCAAAGGTGAAGGCGGCCCTGGCATTTTATGGTGTTTGAAAGGCATGCATGGTTTCGGTGACACCTGACAGCATAAGAGTCGTTGCTGCCATAAAACCACCGGTAGTGGCAGGGTGTTTGCTTCACCTGAGCTCTGCCGCACCACCTCGCCTCGCCTGCAAGGAGCGAGGCTTTATTTCTGCTCTCAGGGGGCACAACTTTCTTCTGGCTCAAGAGCTTCCTGGGAAAGGCTAATTTATTCTGCCCTTGGCCATGCATGGTGGAGCGTGGACACTATCGGGTCTGGAGACCTCTGTCACAAGTTCGGCTCCTTGCTTCAATGTAGAGTGCAGCAAGAGCTTCCGCCATGGTGATTTTGCAGCAAGGTGCTCTGAGTCACCAACATAGGCACTGAACCCAGCCATCTCATCTGGACACAACAGGCCATGGCGAAATGTTGTAGTAGATAGAGGGGTCACTCTCTTTGGGCATCTTCCAAAATGAGCCTGCCCCAGGCAGATCAAGCACTTGGGTGCTAGCTTTGAAGGTGGGCAACAGTCCTACCAAAGAAGGGAAGCTGTAGCCAAGGGCATTGATTTCAACAGTGAATGGCATAAAGCAAATGGGGAAAAAGGATCGAGCCCCTCTGTAGCCATGGGCTCACTTCTAACACCCTCGAGGGCAAGCAACCCCCTGAGGAAGAGGAGTGTGCCCCCCACAGCACTCCCAGACCTCACAGCTCCCACCACTTCATGGGTGGGTAGAGATGCCACCCCACTTGGTGCCACTTCCAG
Source organism: Ardeotis arabs (assembly GCA_011801015.1). Lineage (NCBI taxonomy): Eukaryota > Metazoa > Chordata > Aves > Otidiformes > Otididae > Ardeotis > Ardeotis arabs. The sequence goes on from JAAGAY010147890.1 coordinate 19,707, forward strand.
GAGCCCCTGGGTCCCCAGTAGAGCCTGGTGGTGGCTGCAGCCACCAGTCCCGTGGTGCGGCAGGACTGTCCCTGTGGGTCACTCCTTCGCCCGGCACTAGGGCCCCGCAGGGTTTGGTGTGGCCTCTGAGGCTTCTGGAAAATGAAATTTCAGTCCTGCTGGCAGCCTTCCAATTTCAACATTTTTTCTTTCTTCCTTGAAAGAAGGCAAAGGGGGAAGTGAGGCCGAGGGAGTCAAAATAGGGGCAGAAGGAGCTCAAACCAATGGGTTCTGACACTTTGTTTTCGCTCAGGCTTCTCAGAAATGCTTATTTGGGAATGGGGCATTTCAGAATGTCCTACTTAGATGGAAAATGCCTTATCTAGTAATAATAGTTAACCTTCTTCTCGTCTGAGACGCCTAAAAAAATTTCACTTGGCTTCCTTCCACACAGCTGATAGACGAGCCCACGACTGCATGCTGGCTGCACTGTCTCCTGTCACGGGCGCTGCGTGGTGGGCATGGGCTCACCCCTCTGCAGCCTGAGGTGGCAGCCGAGGTCCTTGCAGGTGGTCCTGCTTCCCCTGCTGAGGAGCTGAGGGGATGAGTGCTGCCAGGGGCACAGGGCAGCGCAGAGCTCGCTGCTGCCTCCGGCTCACCATCCAGCTGAGTGTTTCGGCTGAATCAGTCTGAAAAGCGTAGCGGGGCTTTAGTTAAAGGCCACTGACATTTCCATTGATTGTAGTCACCACAGCCTGCTCCATCTCCATCTCCATCTTCATCTCCAAGGCGAGTCCGTTCTTTCCTCCCAGGAACACAGCCATGTCCCCTGCTTCCTTTCAGTGCTACCCTTTGGGGATGGGATTGCAAACTAGCTGTCCTCTCTCATCAGTGCAACAACTGCCACAGTCCTCTGGTTACCTGTCCTCAGCTTGCCTGTGGTCCTTCTCTCACAGCTCTGTCTGGTGGGGTTCAAAGAAGTTTCAGCTAGTGATGGGCAGCACAGACATCTCTTCTAGCCATCAACCATCACATCAGCAAGTCACCCAGACAGGCAGGGGGACCAGCCAGGCTTGGGAAGGGTCTAATCCATGTGTGCGAGCTTGGTGTGGTCCCTGCTGATGGGAAGAATAAAGGACTTTCTGCAATTACCCCACATGTTTAGTTTCAGGAGCCAGTATTTCAAAGCAGCAATCAAGCCGTAATTGATTAAATGCTCACCGCATTCCTAGGTCTGAGCTGCTGCCCCTCAGATAAATGGGAATAAGTCACAGGCAATTAGTGATTTGCCGGAGGTGCCTCTCTAGTTTTGCCATGTCTGGACTCCGACTCCTCTAGCCTTGTTAGTCATTAGACCACACATCCTCTGTCCTCTCCGGGTGGCATCCCAACAGCGCTGCCAGGGTGGAAAGAGCAAAATAATGTAACTTCACGTTTATCTAGGAAAAAAAGTTTCCCACAGTCCTTTCTGACTCTTTTTGTTTTGATTCTGAGGTTTTGTTTTGCTGAAAAGTTAAATCTTGAACTGCAACTGAGGAGCTTTTTTGAACGCAGTGTTTGTTGCTGGATGATGGTTTCAGGGAAACATATTAAAAAGCAGTGCAGTGCATTTATTACCAGAGCCGATCTGGCTGAACAAGGCTGACCAAGTATTTGAAACACAGTGTGACAGTTATGCATTGCAGAAAGCAGTTGTGGTCTCTCTGAGCTTGCGACCTCTGTTTGTCTTCCTTCTGGACAGGAACCATTTCTCACGGCCTTTCTCTTCAGCCCTTTACTTTGCTGTGCAACACAGCCCGACTTTCATTCTGCTTTCTCTGTGCTGCTCCCGAAGTGCAGGGGGGGACATTTCCCACCCCACGCTCCCCACTGGTATCTGATCATCTCTTTTGGCCACATCAGCAGTGCTAAGGGCAACTCTCAGCTGGTTTCAGTGTCCAACAAGTACTGAATTGCATCTCGGTTGTCTCTGTGCCCAGCCCAGAATTTGGGAATCAGTGAAGAAACGTTTGTTCTTTCATGCTTTCTTTCCCTTTAAAGCCACTTTAAAGCAAATGCTGCTTTCTTTAAGAATGTGGTATTTTTGAAAAGCTTTTAAGATTGTTTTTATCTTTCTCTTTTTCCCTCTGCTATTCAGTACTATCAAAAGTGACTGGAGTGACATTAATGGAAGCTAAACAGAGTCTTGACCTTCTCCAGAAGGTCTAAACCAGCACTTAGAGTCTCCATCTCAATGCACGTTAGAGTGGTTTGGAAAGCCTTCCCGTGTGATGGTTGGGATGATCCCATCTGGGGGACTCTTTCCAAGAAAGCCCAGAAAATGCACTGTCTTTGCAGGAAAATGGATATTTGAAGAAGGTAAATGCAGCCCTTTCCCCCAGACTAGATATTTTAAAGTTAGGCAGTAACCACCCAGAGAATTTCTTCAGCTGCACACAAACTGTTGGTTTTTAAAACCCTGAACTTTGCTTTTACGTGGTGTCTATTTGTTTGAGAATATCTTGACCTGCTGTTCTGACAGTGTGAGATGGAAGTGCTCAGCTGCGGACATCTGGGGAAGCTGGGAGGAAGGGACTCTGTGCTACAAAATCGCGCTGCGCTCCGTGCCGTGACTGACATTACCCCATCACAGTGAGCTCTGGAAAAGGGCCACATGCCTCCGTGTACAAAAACTCATGGCGGGATCACGGTCATCTAGCACTGAAGCCCTACTTTGAATGCTTGTCATGGACAAAATGATTTAATTAAGCCCACCAGGTTAGCACTTTGGTTTGGGATATGACAGATCTTTCGAACAAAGCTTGTCCCCATGTGTTTCACTTGGAGATGTGGCCTTTAGATTGTAATTAGCTGTATCTCCACTCTAATCAAAGGTGTCTTATAACCAAATGGTGTCCTAAAAGCTGATAAAGCAGCATTCCTGACCACTGCACACATTTTTTGAATATCTCAGTGCTAGGATTTCATTCCTTGGAGTCAGCGGAAAAGCCTCCAGTGACTCATAAGGGATAGGAATCCTTAGGAAAATAATCCATGCTGGAAAACCAATACTTCCCCTCCGTTATCACTGCTTGCTGACAGCAGGGGTGAGATCAGTATGGCTGCAGGAGGACTTCTACCCCCACCAAGTCAGCTTACATTGCAGGGTAAGGAAGGCACCCGCAGCCCTGTCTCCCCTGGTAGTGCTGCCCAGGACAGACATACTGCCCAGGACAGACATGCTGACAGCAGCCATCGCTGCCAGTGCCAGAGAACAAATGGAGGTGTGCTCCCTGGGGGCAGGCATGTGCACCCCGTCTGTTGACGCTTTCATGGTGGGCCTTCAATTTGTATTTTTCTGCATTTCCTTTGCATGGCTGCTGCTTCAGTACAGCCAGCTCGTCCCACGGCTCCTGCTCCTATGCTGAGGATGGGATAGGAGGAAGTGGGATGGGATGGGATGGGATGGGATGGG
>JAAGAY010147890.1:30225-48021 GCA_011801015.1 Ardeotis arabs
GGTGTTGAGCGTGCAGAGGAAGCCAGCCCAAGGTGTGAGTGGTGTTGCCAGCAGCCATGGCCCTCTTGCAAGGCTGAGCCACCACATCTGGGTGGTAGCTCCCCGGAGGAGACCATGACAGGGAAATCTTCTCCTGTGGTAGCTGGGATGTGTGAAGCTGATTACAAAATACTGAGAGGGGTTCTCCTCCTTGGGAGGGTGAGATCAGGGAGGCTTGTGGCAGTAGGACCTGAGCATGGAGAAGGTGCTGACATGACAGATGGGGTGAAGTTGTCATTAGAGAGGGGAGCTGCACCCACACAGCTCCACATTGCTCTACCACGATGCTCCCTGGCATGGGACTGCCTGCAACGGGCCAGCAGGACCCTTCCCTCCATCCATACGCTGTGTTTCCCTCAGGCCTGACTGTTTAGCTGCAAGCATGCCTTGGTTTTTCTAAGACGGAGGAAATCTCCCTCGAAACCAAGCGACCTCTCTGGCTGCAGCTTTATCTCCTCTTTCCTGTTTACTGTGAAGGTCTCTGAAAGGGCCGTTTATTCCCACCCCCTCCCAGGGATGTCAGGACGTCTCCCACCACCCTGGGAGCCTGCACTGCCACCTCTCCTCCCCTCTCGCTCTGCACTCACCCTGTGCTGGGCACAGCAGGTCCCTCTGCAATGCCCAGCGGTGCTGGTACCCTCTGTACCTACGGGACAGCCCCTTCCCTCCACTATCATCCTGCTCCTTTCCCTTCCATGCTTGGTCAAGCTCTTCATCCTGACATTTAAAACTTTGGGCTGAGCAGCCTCTGCCCACAACTCAGCTCAACTTTCCTCCTACTCTTCCCCTTCTCATGGGAGCACCACGGGCTTGTCTCTTCCTCCACTCTCCCCATCTCTAGCTCCCGCTCCCATCTCCCACTTCCCACCTCTCCAGGCTGCTCCCTGGACCATGACAGGTTTGCTTTCACCCGCCAAGCAACTTGCCCATCTTCCCTACGCTGCCCCGGAGCTGACTTCCTTCAGCTTGCATTTCACCTATGCTCTCTGCTCAATACTGTTTGTTCCTCTTTTGGGCCTTAGGACAAAAATATCTCCCCACCCAGGCAGCCTGGGCTGCCGGTCAGATTTCCTCGTGAGTTGTGTGAGCAATGTTGTTTATGTGCTGGGCAAATATACTGACCCAGAGGGAAAGAGCAGACTGTTCCCGTGAAAATGCTTGTGCTCAGTTCTCATATTATTGCTTTTCTTCTACATCTTGGGTTTTTATATAATTCTTACCAGTTTCATGCTTGATTTTTGTTTTGAAACACACAGACACATGCTCCCCCTCTGTTACTGAGTGCAGAAGGTTGTTTTGGTGTCACAATTCATTTGAAGAAAACTACCCCCTCTATAGAGTAAGGCGTGCTGAAAGCTTCAAGGGTCACAGTCGTAAATCTGGCTCACCTCCCTCTCTCTCTTGTTTACTCTCTGGCTAAGGTGTGCCAGGCATCTCCGTGCCCTTGCTCCCTTTCTGCTGGGGGTATAGTTCTTTGTCCTTCCACAGCAAAAGAGAGCAGTAAGTTTTGCAGGGGACGGAGCCCCTCATCTGATCCTCAGCAAACAGCCCCGGGTGCCCATTCCCCTCCTGCTGTGGGCGCTCCTGGCAGGAGCAGCAGGACACAGCGCAGGATGTGTGCGGATGCTGGTGCCTCCGTGCTGCAGGCTCTCTCACAGGATGTGGGTGATGCAGAGCCAACTGCTTCGCCCCTCCAGGGAAACCCACGTCTCCAGCCTCCTCCACAGTGTCCTGACCGCGTCTCTGTGCTCTGTGGGGGTGGGTTGCTCTCAGTCCCTCGTGCTGGAGTTGTTCCACTTTTCATAGGCTCTTTAAATAGCCAGGAGCCAAAGAGAGGATGACCTGGGAGTTAAGAGACTCCCTTGTGTGGTGGGACATCCACTGCTTGGTCTGAAAGAGGCAGGCGGGTTTCCCACAGCTCAGCTCCGTGCCCTGACCACAAAATGCTGCTGCTGGGTCCCAATGGTTTTGTGATCCCTCCTGAAATGTCAGCTGCTGAACAGGAATTGCATGCTCCACGGCTGATTTGAACCGTGTTTGTTGTGAAAAAGCGATCATCCAGAAGAGAAATCCTGCCTTAATAAAGTCGTAGCTTAGAGAGAAGCAATCGCAGATATAATCTCTTGGGTCCCTGACGCAGAGTAGCTCCCCACAGTCCCTGAGGTAAGCAAGAGGATTTTTGCTTCTTCTCACTTAACATTTACAAAGCAAAGGAGAATTTAGCTCAGTCTCCATCCTTGAGGTGACTTCTTGAATGACTGTGGCTTGGCCAGCACTGGCCACAGAGTCAGAAAACCACTGACTTGTGCAGGTCAGGCAGGACCTCGGATGACATCTGGTCCCAGCCCCTGCTCAAAGCATGGCCAACATAGACAAAGCGACTCAGGGACTCATCCAGCTGAACTCTGAGTACCTCCAAGACTGCAGATTACACAGTATCTCTGGTCAGCCTGGTCCAGTGTGTGACCACCCTCACAGGGAAAGAAATTTTTCTAGTACCTAATCAGAATTTCCCTCTTGCAACCCATTTCTGTTGCCACTCGTCCTGTCCCTGTGCATCTCCACCACCACTCCCCTGTGCTCAGAGAACTCCAGCTCATTGGCTTGTGCTTTTGCAGTTCTGGCCACTGAAAATGCCACCTGCTAATATGGTATTTACGAAGAGCCAACGGCGTGCTTAACTCTTTGCCTCTGAGACAAAACCCTTGGCACAGGAAGTTTCTGATCTGAGAGGCAGATTAAAAGCATGAGGCTTGGTGCCCAGCCCATCTGTCTGACATGTCCAACCCATTAGCAAAGCTTCCACAGGATACCGAGCTGGTCTTTTCACAGGCCTGCCCCCTAGACAGGGCTCTGCAGTCGTCCAGGAGTATTGCACCAGCCCTGCTGCATTTTATTGCTCAGCAATGCTTCGGTGTTATTAACATGTATGTATCAGAATATTTTGGGCATTTCCATCTGCAGCTGGGTCACTGGATTCCTGAGGAGCTACTGAAAATGTTGCAGTGCAGCTCAGTGCAGTGGCAAAAGGACTGAGCCCTGCAGAGTGGCATCAGAAAGAAAGAGATTGGGCCCTGGCCACACAGGAAATGGGAGCAGAAGGATCAAAGTCTGTGACTAATGATGCAAACCGTGTATCCAAAGGGTGCTTCTACTCCTGCGAACACAGGCGATGCAATAAGCCTGGCCTGGGGTTCAGAGCAGGCACATCTTCATGAAAAAAAAGGGAAAATGAAGGATGATAGACTCAAAATTACAGTCCTGCTGGGATGTGTTTGCTGAGAGCTACGCAAAATCTTCATAGCTTGGTCCCCAGCTAACAGCAGGATTGTCTTGGAATTACCTCTCCTCTGACTCATGGTGTTTCTGTAGGATGCCTTGACTATAACGTTACTTCTTCCTGAGAGCAATTATCAGGGAAGCATTCATTTTCCCTGTTTAACACGATGTAGACATTAAGAATGCTTCATGTGCAGGGAGGGTGAAGTCAGCGTTGTTTGTCTGGGGCCCACTGAATCGGTGTGTGTGCTCTCTGCGCTATGTATCCAATTGTAAGGGCCAGATCCTGAAAACCGGGTACTTGCTCCCTAATTTCAGCTGGTGAAAGCACCTAAGCCCCTCTGGCACCCACATCCTGCTAGGCAAAAAACAGCCACAGACTGACACCATGCAGCACTTGCTGGCTCGCTGTCCCACCATTGCAGGATTAGGCCCCAGCTGAGCAGACCTGTGTTGGTGAGAGCTAGCTGGAGCAGTCCAAAACGAACCTTCCTTCCAGTACCTAAATGGGGCCTACAGGAAAGACAGGGAAAAAATCTTCAGTAGGGCCTGTTGTGATAGGACAAGGGGTAATGGTTTTAAAATAGAGGGAGGTAGATTCAGACTGGACATAACGAAGAAATTTTTTACGATAAGGGTGGTGGAACACTGGCACAGGTTGCCCAGAGAGGTGGTGGATGCCACATCCCTGGAAACATTCAAGGCCAGGTTGGATGGGGCTCTGAGCAACCTGATCTGGTTGAAGATGTCCCTGCTCCCTGCAGGGGGGGTTGGACTAAATGACCTTTAAAGGTCCCTTCCCAACTATTCTATGATTATGTGATTCTAAACCCACAGAGTGAGCTAGCAGTTAAGCAGTGTGGGCAAGTGGGGCTCCATGCCCTTCTTCGCTTATTAATGCAGGTTACCTGTGAGTGACTATCTGTGGCCCATTTACTGCATTGGGCTCCTCCACACAACCTAGGACTAAGGGGGTTGTTTCTACTGCAAAGACTGTGTGTCAGGGAAGTCTTCTTCATGAATCAGTCTCCTTTATGAGTTACTCCTTCATGGTGTAGAGGCAAAAAGGATGTTTCTACCTGCAGACTTCTGTGTCAGTTTCTTGAGTCAGCAGGGCCTTAGGTGTTCGGGGTGACAGAGGAAGCAGAGGGGTCATACATTTCTTTACCTGCATTTGTTCGAACTCTCTAGCTGTTAAAACAGAAGTTCAGCCTGTTTGCAGCTTCATAAGTCAGTGCTGTTTACTGACCTGACAAACACATCTCTGTGCTGACAAAACTGTTTGATATAAGAGGGTCTTTCCCCAGGAGCTGGGAGAGGAGGAAGGTGAATGCTGGATCACAGCGGTTGAAGAGAAAGAAGTGCCCATGATGCAAAGACTTTCCTTTTTTTTTTCTTTCCTTGTGCATAGATTAATTAGAGTCAAAACTTAATGCTGGTCACTGAGCAGAAAATATAACCTAGTGGGTGGGCAGTCAGCCCTGCCAGACTCACCACATCCACTCTGTGGGGGTACCCAGAGTGCTACCGGAACTTGTCCAAATCCTTCGTAAGCACTCAGCCAAATTTTGCAGACGCTTCGTCTTTTTCGTGGGGTGAATAATGAAGATGCACTGATCTCCTGACTGCGTGGGGTTGCTTACGCAGAAAGGCACTGCAGCTTTGGAAACTGCAGGCCACATCACCACAATCTCTTTTTGGCGGTGTGCACCTTCTTCCATTACCTCTGAACACCAGGTGATGCTGTAGCCAAAAGCTCAATGGCCTCAAAGCAGGAGGAATATACCACCTCTGTGCCCAGCGGTTAGCAAGTAATTATGGAGCAGGTAGGGGATTTCTTTCACTTGCGCTTATGGATTGAAGAAATGGAGACGTCAAAAGCAGCTCATATGAGCCTGTTAGGGAAAGCAGCAGCACTGCTATTATCGCCTATAAAAACAGCTCTCAGTTATCCCAGAAGAACAAGGAAGATGAGGTAATTATGGTTTTGGCACACTTAGCACTAGTTGAGGGCATTTTTCAGTCAAGCCAGGACAGACAGTGTGCTGTTTTTTTCCAAGGCAGTTGAGACGACTGTACATGCTACAGAAGCCCCTTCTCCTTTTCTGAAATACAGCTGTTAAACAGCGTGCGTAAAAAACAACCAGCTGCTGGGGGCCATCTGTGAGAACCTGCGGGGTGATTTTTAAGTGGGCAGGATGCAATTGTCTTAAACTATTTGGGACCTGGAGCACACCAATTATCCTGTCTCTGGAGTGAATGAAAGAGTCAACAGATGCAAAGGCTTTCAAGGATAACCAACTGCATTGGACAGGGAGCCACTGGGAGACGAAGCTGAGGCATTTGAGAACCCTGGGAGCAACCCTTCCCCTTAGACTGCCCCCGGGGCCAGGAAGGATGGAGGATGGGATGCATGACTAGCCTGGCTTGCTCCTGCCTGAACATCAAGAGTTGGCTTTAAAAGGTGGCGAGGAGAGCATGGGATCCCTCCCAGCTCAGATGTGCACCCTGTACTCCTACGCAAAGACTTCCCCTGTTAGGAGATCCAGCAGCGGAGGGCAAGAGACCAGGACTTTTCCTGGGAGAAGGAGTTGGCAAAGTATATAGAGCTTCCCGTGCTTGGCCTTGGCAGGAGCTAAATGGAGCCCACAGAGACAGCAGGCAGCAAGGGAAGGGGCTCCTCCGCAGTGAGTCCCTGCTGTTGGGCAGAGTGTGCTTGCTGGCAAATGGCAGAAGGTAATTTTGTCGTAGCGTGCCTGCAGGACTGCTGTGCGGAGCAAACCTGAGCAGCTGCAGAGATGTTCTGCTCATGTCCCCAATGAGGGGCTGTACCAACAGCACATGCTGCTGCTTCACACGTGTCCATGCTTCTCCCTGGGCTGTACACAGACACCCTGCCAGGAGGGTCAGATCCATTGCGTGCTTTACAGATGGGGAAACGAAGGCAGAAAGGCGATGAAGGGGAAAAGCTCACAACAAGGGACAATTTGCAATTGAGGCAGAGGGGAAAACATGAGCTTCCATAAAGCACTGATCAAGAGGAATACTGCTATTCCCCCTACAAGGGCTTCAGCCAGCCACAGATATCACTGGCACTTGACTGAGCAGAAATCCCAAGAGGAATACCTGTGTCTGCATCCAGCAGGAGTCACTGATGATTTTCTTTCTTTTAAAGCTTTTTTTTTTTAACTTCTTCGTTCCTTTTCTGGGAGGTCTGCCATCCCAAGAAAGCGTGCATGTTGTGGGTAGGAATGCACTGTTGGAGCAAATTTGGAGTACAGGGAAATGTCCTCTCACTAAGGCAAGGATGCCTTGAGCCGCCCTGCCCAGCAGTGGGCCAGCGCTGGTGGGACAGATGCGGGAGTTTCCAATCCAGACAGGTAACAGGGACAGGCTGGGAGAGACACAGGCCAGGGGAAGATCACTAATCACTGTTATGCCGAGCACCAGGGGCTGCTGCCAGGACAGGCTGTGACCAGGGCCCCGGGTAAGCCAGGTGCTGGAGGGAGGCAGAACAGTGCTGGGGAAGCAGAGCAGCAAAGCATCCTTGCACGCCTGAGCCTATCTCTCCCTGGTCTTTCCAATATGGAAAGGGGATGGCTGGTACCCACAGCTTCAGAAGCGGGGCATGGCCTGGCTGTGTCTTCCCTCCCCAGGAGGGCTCAGCTGCTCCAGCGCCTTCCTTTAGCTTTCTCGTGCTACTCCAGTGACAAGAAGTTGCTGCCGTTACTCTGGGCTGGGACCCAGCCTTTTTTGCCTTAGGTTTATGACTCGCTGTGGTTTTACTGTGTCCACTAATGGCTTTTATGTAAAACGATTCACCGATGAGACTGTAAAGGCCAGCAGCCTACGTGAGTGATATTTCTGCAAAGTTTCCCTGTTCTTTCCAGTGACATTTGCCGGGGCAGTGCAGAACTGCTGGTCCCTCTGTGTTAGGACACGGTGATACAGTGGTGCAGTTGGCAAGGTCATAGCCTCTGACTATTCATTCCAAATGGAAATGTGAACTGTTAAAATGTGGAAATCCTCCATACACGGGGTGTCTGCACCTGTCTCCTTGTGGCTCACCCTCCATCCTGGGCAGCAGCAGTCTGCTAGGGGTAGGTAACACCAGGCGCTGGTCAGCCTCCATGTGCAGCAGCAAGATGATTTAAAGGGGATTCCTCCTCCAGATGCAGGCGTGTGCCTGCACACACACGTTATTCATACGCGGTAGGCTTGAGAGCAAAGCCCTGGGTGAGGAGAGCTGCTGGTGATTCAGGGTGGTGCTTCCAGATGGAGTAGCCTGTCCTGCAGAGACCGTCGAGTTCCTGTGGATCCTTGACTCCTGTGTCTGACGACAGACAGCAAATTTTTGCAGGTCTCTTTCTGCTCAAGAACCTGTGTCATCCCCCAATCTGCAGTGCCAGTCCAGTATTGCTGTTTCCTATCACTGCGTTTCCACCATCCAGGCTCCAGTGATAACCTTCAATTCACCTTCAGGCATTCCCAGGCTTTCCTCAAAACACAGTAAGCAGTCAGAGACCCCCAAGTACCCGGCTCTTTAGGGGTGATGAGCCACATATCCCCGCTCTGCTCTCTTCTAATGCCGGGCAAACAGTTTGCCACTAACAACGTGGTCAAGAGAAATTGTCTCTCTCTGTTTATGAAGCTGGACACAGTCTCTTGGGAGTTTGTTATCACTGGAAATGCCTCAGTGACTGGCTTCAGTGACTGGCACTGGATCGGCTGGTGAACTGTACTGCTGTTCATGCCTTTAATACTCATTGCTCATTCTGTGGGTTTGGTCTTGGCATTTTTTTCTAACCCCCGATTCCCAAACCAATATTTCCTTTTCATAAAGGTTGTTGCATGAGTACATTCTCTCTAAACCCTCATGTGGCTGCTGTGTTATTTAACAAGCCTCCTGTTTATGAAAAACAGCAAAAAAAAGGGAGATCATTAAAACAGAGGAGCCTGCTGTAGGCTCCTCCATAATACATTTCTGTTTTGTGAAGACGCAGTAATATGTGTGCTCACCACAGCCCCATCCTGCTTGTGGTGATGAGTGTTGCTCCTTCCCGTACTTTGTCCATACTACACTGCAAGCTTGTGTTTATCCATTTCAATGAGTGTGCTGTAAGGCAGCTTATTCTGCTTCCCCAAAAGCATCAGAGGTACCTTCCAGCACTAACAGAGAAGGCACATATCCCTTTATGGCTTATCACAAAATATTTACCAATATCACTAGTAGGTTAAAGCCTTAAATCCCAGGGTTAGACTGTGTTTGATGTTACAAACAACCAGAACAATTTCATGCTGTCAAAGGGATGAGCATGAAAATATATCGACTTTCTTATCTAGTATCTCTTATTGTCATTAACAAATGAGTCTACGGAAAGGTTTGGCCATCACAATGTTTTTTACTGACATGCAGTGAAGCATGAAGATGCCTCTAGAGGCCTTCCAGACTATATATACATTGTCTTACTACCAGCCCAGATCCTTACTCCTGATGGGATGTGCCAGCTGCAGCTACAGGGTAGTGCACGTGCATGCCCACACGCAGACCCACCAGAAGGAGCTTTGCACTGGAACCCAGTGCAAATCAATACTCATTTTGTTCTCCTTCCTCACGCTCTTCCTCCTTCCATTACAAATGACAGAATTTAGAGGCTTTCAGCTCAAAAAGCCCTCCTGAGATGAGTGACTTACTAAAGTAGGATCGTGCTGGCTGTCAGAATCCGTGCCACAGAGCTCAGCTCCTACACAGGCATCTAGGTGACCAGAAGTTTCAGATGCGTTCAGTTCCTGACTTTCTCACCCTTGCTTGCAGTGAGAATTGCCATGTAACTAGGTCTCTCCCTAATCTGCCCCTCTACATTTTGTGCATCTAGCAGTGTTATTCTTTAAAATAAATACCTATAGAATATGATCTTGCTATACTCACATAATCATAACACCTTCTAAAAAGGCATCTCTTTAAACCAAGGCACTAGTCTATCTTAACCACCAAGGTTACTAGTCGCAGTGCTAATTGTAAGGGTTTTCTCCCAGTATGTACTACAAGACTGGGGAACCATCTGCCAAACGGAAAAGCATAAATGGAGCAGGGAAATAAAAGCTCTGTCACTGATTTTCTGAGAGGTGATGGCTATCAACAAAAAGGAAACAGTTTGAGCCAACCCAAAACCTGATCTAGAACATGCAACATGAAGACTTCCTGAAGATAACACCTCCTGCCGAACACGAGGACAAAGCTTTGTGCTCTCTGGTTATACTAGATGTGTAATGAAAGGAGTAGATCTAGCTGGAGTATGAACATCTGGTTTCCTATTTGAGGAGTCACAATGAATCTTCTCCAGTAGCACAAAGTGCTCACTCCACCCCAAAGTAAAAGCTGCTTTGAAACAATCACGGCAGAACCATCTGTTTTGAGTTGTCTTGTCAGTATCTGTCTCGTAAAAGATATTTTCAGGATGTTAACAAATAACTCCATCCAAAATGTTCTTCCGTGTTTCTTGTCATCCATGATTGCATATATTTAGATGCCATATGCCCTGTACTCTGCTACCCCGGAAACTCAAGGTCGGCTTGTGCCAAGAATTGCACGTAAGAAATTTGCCTCGTGTGTGTTATTGTTCATAGGCTCTTGCTCAGCCCCTGGGACTGAAGCGTAACATGTGCGTACATATTTGAAAATAGATTGTCTTGGTGTCCCACTCACAAACTGTGAGCCAACCCACCTCCCCTACTCCTCCTTCATTGGAGTCATTTTATCAGTTGGGGCTTACAAAGCAAGAATTTTGCTAACCCTTTGTTCTCTGAGATGTTATTTAACGTCTTCCCCTTCATCACAGCCTACCTGCAGAACCAGTACGTAAGAATGTATGATGCATGATTCAATGCCATGCAAAAATTCTGCGGAGCTTCTGGTGTTTGGCACCAGTAGTAACCTTTGTTTGGTCTGTGACCGGAGAAAGCCAGCTCCCAACCGTGTAAAATGCGTTTGACCTTACTTTCAAACGCCCACATGCACACTCAAAACGCCGGAGAACTCATTACATTCATGGTCTAGAAACTGGTGTTTTGTTCTCTGTCCCTGCTCTGTCTGACTTCAAGTGAATGCAATTGAAAATGTCAGAGATGCAGCTCCTCTGTAACGTAAGAGGAGGATTACAGCTCTCCTGACACGGAGAGGGGGGGTTACAACAATGCAGCTGACGTAGGAGGGGACAGATTACAGTGCATCTGACATAGTAGCAATTATAGGAAATGTATTTACAGGGATGGATGGAAAACGAATTTAATATGCTGTTCCAGAGGAGGACAATAAAGGTGTGTTGCAACAGTCGTTCCCCCCTCTGGAAAGCCATATTTCTCACTTGTCCCTCGGCACAAACAATCTGTGCTCTATGGCAGGAAATATCAGACGCAAATATCGCATTAATCTCTAAGGAAGGATACCTGTTTTCGTAACTTGCTCATTCACTAAGGTCTCTCAGTAGTGGCTCAGACAATAGGTGGATATATCAGGTTTTCCCCGTGGAATAACTGTACCACCGGCACCGTGCTGCAAACGCCACTTTTATTTTGTTTCTGTTTTCTTTCAGAGCAAGCAAAGTAGAGAAGGTGAAGGGGGAGGGGAGAAGCTCCTGATTTTTTGGTATGCAGTAGACAAATGCCATTAATACTCTCTTGAAAGGAGCCAGTGCATACCCCCTTGCCTGGCAGAGGTACAGGCAGGCACAAGCAGATGAAGCAATTACTTGGGACACCAGGAAAGCGATAGCCGTTCCACTTGAAACTGCAGTGAAAGCACGGTGGATCTCTGATGCTAATGCATTAGTATAGAGGAAAGGTGAGGGGGGTCCTCATTCATTTTGTCCCTGGAGAAGGACGTGTAGCTTTCTGCATGAATCACTCACAAGTGAGGGGAGGGGAGTGGAGGCTGGAGCCAGGGGACATTAAAACTGCCACATTTGGGTCAGTGTTTCCAGCACAGCCATCAACAAAGAACATACGTGTGCAATGAATTCCATTGTCTCAGGCTACTTCCTGCTGGGCACGTGTCCACGCCGCCCACAGCTGCACCGCCGGGGCATCTCCGCATCCTATGGCACTCCTGTAAAAAGCAATAGGATGCTGGTGAAGGTCAGGCCAAAAGGAATGAGGCGGATTATCTTCCTGCCCTCACAGATTGTACCTCCAGCCCAGCATGCGGGCAGACATCCAGTCCCCGGTGAGGGCATCTGCACTGGCTGGAGAATAACTGGCAGGACTTGCCCAGGTGGGAACACCTCGTGGCTACCCCAGCAGCTGTAAAGCCAATGGCAACAGCCTTCAGTCTTCTGGCCTGCCCATGGGAGGGTTCCCAAACTTGTTGAACGGCAGCTGGTTTCCCACCACTTCCATCAGGCTGGCAGAATTGCCCCAACCTTTTTGTAGGGATCCCAAAGAGAAGAGATCCCAGGCAAGGCAAGGGAAAAGGGGCACAAGAGAGTTTGGCCTCAAGTTTCAGCTTATTCAGAGCTTGAACGTGGAGCTCTCACCGAGAGCCCTGCCTCAGGCTGGGGGTGCCCTGGGGGTGTGAAGCCACTAGACATGGACAATGGGGTGACTGAATGTCCCCACTCCTGTATGACAGCTCAAGACCCATGCGGGGCAGCCTCTGCAGCTCAACCGGCCTTCTTGCAGCAGTGTCAGTGGGTTTCCTTCCCTCATCACTGTAAGAGGTTTCCAGCACTGCTTCCCTGCTGCTGCCTGTTGTTTCCATTTCACCCTGCCCATAGCCTCTTCAGTCTCAGACCCTTTGCCTCCTTCTCAGCCTCCAGCTCTATCTGGGGCCCTGGGAGGACCGACAGCTTCAATTATAGCTGTGCCTACAGCAGTGAGCAGGGTGGAGGATGCTGGACCAGAGAAGGGGAAGGAGAATTTCACAGGAACAAAGCCCCTGTCAAATGGATCGTGGATATGTCTTCCTCCCACCTCTGCTCTCTTATCTGAAGTCTACCTACCACTTATTTTTTGCTTTGAGCTGACAGTTTATGACTGATCTTACACTGCTAAACTTCCCTATCAGGTGTGGCCTGAAAAAACCCAAATAAAAAAACAATACATGAGCTACTACAGTGTCAGATGTTTCAGGGAGCATGAGAAGTAATACACACTCTCTACAGAAACAGCTGGCAAAGAGTCGCAATGCCTTGGGAGCGCGAGAAAGCTAGCTGACTCTGTTTGACCTGCCTCTCTGTCCACAGTCCAGCTGGAAGTGGGGGGTAACATTAATTACAAGTATTCATCTTCCAGAAAGTCCAGCCTGATGGGAAAAATCACATATAAGAGCTGCCTACTGTATAAATTGTACTAGACCCAGTATGTATGTAGCTTTATTTATACCAGCTGTAAGATTAACATTAATCACTTAATTGCAGTGTGAAGGATGGCCTTGCAGTTAAAGCACTTTGCCTGGGCTCAGGACAGAGAAACAAACAGCTCTGCCAGAGAATTGCCACATCACCACCGTGGGCAAGACACTTCATCTTGTAGTCTTTTTGCCCTCAAAGTAGGTACAGTAAGTGGGGGAAATCACATCTTTTCCTTGTCTGTTGTCCATTTTGTCTATGAACATCATAAGCTCTTGGTGGAAAAGTGTCATTTTCAAGTATGGGTCTATAGGCATCTGAACTCCATGTGGTTCTGCCCCAGGAAGGTGCCTACCTTGCTAATCCTGATCTTTAACACAGATGTAACAGTAGCTTAACATCGATGTACTCAGCCCCAGAGGCTCTTGGAGTCCTCTTTAGTCAAAGCCTTTGGCAGAATATGTGCTTCACCTCACAGGATACCTTGCAGATGGATGTTTTAAGAGATGTTGAGCAATTGTAGCTTCCATTAAAACCAGCAGAAACTGTGGATGCTCACTCTCTTTGAAAATCAGCCTGCACACTGTAAAATGACTTTCAGATAAATTTAAATGAGCATGGTTAGATTACAGGTGTGTATTCACTTTTACTACTGTCACAACCTTTGGTCAGTAAGATTAAATCATTGAAAAAAACCCCTAATTCAATAGCCAATATTCAATGTTGGTTGTTTAGCTTCCACATTTTATTTATCCTGGGCAATGGAAATAACCTGTCCCACTTCTCTTTTTACATAATCTTTTCATATGTTTGTTGCCAGTCATCAGTCAGGTTCACATGCCCCGGCACAGTGGAGCACTATTAAAGTGACAAACACAGAAGGGAAATGATTACAATAAAAGAAAGAGGCTCTCAAGGGCATAGACCACCTTGTTTGTTCTGTGTTTCTACTTCCCTTAATACAAACAAAACCAGTCAGAGCCTTGGTATTAATGGTAGATTTTGTAGCACATTATATTTAGGAAAGTAAAGAACCCTGACATACCTGTCGGTGGCCCTTTAAAAAGCTATTTTATAGCCCTAGATAAGGAGGAATGCTGAAGGGAAGCCCTACGTACCTTTATTCTGCAAGTCAAACTCAACATATTATGTCAGTGAAATGTCATCGCCTCATTAATTATGAAATGTCATAAACATTAACGACAAAAGATCATTGTTGTGATCATAATTATGTAACTCTGATGCAATATTATGACCAAAGACATTCCAGTGGTCTGAAATATATTTCTGGATACCATTGTGGTGCCTCAGTAAGGATATGCTAGCTTTAAAGTATTTTTGCCAAAACTGAAGTGGCAGCCTGGATTTTTTCAAATTCAAAGACACTTTGAAGTCATATCAGAAATAGTCATGCACCATTTTTTTTCAAGATAATGCTTTTGTCTTTAAAATAAGCCTAGAAGTATTTCAGTTGATTATCTCATCTTCTTTACTTTAAATGTCACTACACTTTTTGGAATGTGGCACCTTCCATTTCACTTTTTTTCTAGGCCAGAGTCCTACTCGGTGTGACCGGGAAGAACTCTGTTGAATTCAGCAAAGTTGTGATCCACTAAATTGTGTAAATGATGGGATGCTGAAAAGAGCCCAACAAATCTGATTTTCAAAATAATCACATTGGTGTTTTCTGGGAAAACTATACTGCAAGTAGTGCCCCAGCATATCCACCATAGCAAACCAGGCTGACTTCAGCTGCGGAGGCTGAAATGGGTAGAAAGGAATGCTTCCATTTCTCTGTTTTGTTTTCTTTTCGCCAAGTGAAGAAAGTTGCTATTGTTGTTAGTTTGTTTTGAAACTGATAGAAAATGCTGAGTGAAATGACTAAAGATTGAATTGCTGGAAATATCTGCAAGATGAGTTCTGGAAGGCAGCAGCCTTCATGCATATTCTCATTCGTAGACCACGCCATCCTTAGGGAGGACTACTGCAATGGAAAAACTTAGCAGTTGTGTCATCCGAGTTTCTCCTTCTTCCTAGAGAAATCAGAGGATCATCCTCATGGAGAAGCTTTGGAAAGTACCTCTCCACTTTCCTCATTTTTCTGCCCTCGTTATGTACATGCTGGGTCCATAACAATACCTCTCCTGACCATGGATGTTTCTCTGAGGTGATTCCTCGTTCAGGATATCCAAAACACCAGAGGGCAGCAAAAGTGTTAAAGCAGAAATTGCTAAAGCATCAACCTTCCCAACAGAAGCACCTCTATGATGACAAAATGACATTGCGTAAGAGGTTCGTAATGCCTTGACAGTATCAATTCATAGTGAAAGTGGTAGAAAAACGACGTAATTATGACACTACCAAAATTGTGCAATGGCTACTTCTGAGCAGCACTGCTGGAAGCTGTTGTGACCCATTAGAGCGATAGATGCAGGAGATCTTCAATATAACTCTAAATAAATCACACTAAAGTATTATATCCCTTAAAAATTATGCACTACCTCCTCCATTGCAAAAGCTGTATGTACCCCACCCTCTGGACTAGAGATTGCAAGTCTGTGTAAGTACCTCCCACAAATAGTAACACTTGCCAGTTCTTCTTGCCTCTTCCATCCAATGTAGGTAATTAAAATTAGCATGGTGGATTCTCTTTAGCGTAGCCCTCTGGTGAGGTCCTACACTCTCCAGGCTCATGGCACAGGTGCTTGCCTCTGCTTAGGATGGAAAACTCATGAGATGTTAGGGAGAGCACAAAATCCAGTCCCCTTCTTCCCATCTGAGAAGAAAAAATATGAGTCCTTTGAAAAGAAAGAAAAATGTTACGCTTCCAGCTGGGGCTGCCTGTCTTGAGCGTTCTTTCTAAAAAGACCAGTTCTGTTTGCCATCCTAAAACACTTAATCAATTGCAAATGAAAACAGCAACTATAATTAAAGGGAGGAAAATCCCACCACAGCAGAGGAACCATTATTAAGGTAATTTTTTCCTTTATAACTCCTGGGGCACTGTTCACATGCAGTTGCTACTGTATGTGCTGCTTGTGCGTCACCTCCTCTTCATGAGCTCCATAGAGAATATACTGTTAGCTTAATAATAACAATAATAATAATAATAATGTCAGCTTTCATGTGAGTTATTCAAGGCACTGTGTAAGCACTAATTGAATGTTACAATAGCCCAGGCTGGCAGTGTGCTATTGCCCCCCTTAACACAAATGGCATAGCAGGCCCATAACCTGGGTCACACCACTGCCTCCACGTAAGCAGCTCTTGTCCTTCGGCTCCTGACCTCCAGCTCTGCAAGCTGCTGCCCTCTCCCACCGCCATTCAAGCCCTGCAGAATGCTAGCCCACCTGCTGGCAGTAAATAAGCATAGGGACAGCACGAGTTTTGTGCGATGGTCAAGATAACCAAAGTTTGGGGGTTAATTTCACGTTATGTTCTAGGAGAAAGAGCCTGCAGCACAACTGGCCTCCCAAAGGGCTGGTACCCACATTACAGCGGGGAACACAAGCCATATAGTTCATTAGATAAGAGAAGCAGAGGAAGACCTGCTTGCTTGCTTCACTAGGACGTCCTGATGGATCTCTCTCAAGTGCGTTGATGACACACAGCTCATATATCACGTAATATGATTTATATAGAGCACCACATTTTTCTCATCCCGTCTTTAGAGCAAATTCACAAAAACTGACAAGAAGCTTGCTTTCCTCCCATTGTGGGTCCCTCTTGAGCCCTTTAGAAGCCATTCACGGACCCTAAGGAGACCACCAACTGCAGGTGAAAACAATCATACCAATTGCTTTGAAACCTTCAGCGTGAAGCAGAGCTATACCTCTTCCACCCAAGGCATCACCTTATTTCAACCAGTCCAGCAAAAGTGATCGGCATGGTGCTTCTGGATGGGTCACCACCCAGTGTCCCATCAGCCATGATGGTCAGGCTAGGGGTTCAAGACCAAGACGGACAGGCTTCCAGTCAGGAGCCCAACCGCTGACTGGAGATTTACTTGTGTGAAAAAAGCCTAGGCTGACTCTGATAAAGTTGAATAACAAACATGGCAGGCCCTGTTCAAGACTTATTTTCAAGGCTAAACTGGAATTTGAGACCAATTGTACAAACATTTTGGTTGCCTACTATGTGAAGGCTGAAGAGTTACACACTTGAACCCAGAGCATCTGCTGCTTCACATCTGACCTTGAGAGGAAACTTGGGCGCTTCTAGGGTGCTGAGGTTCAATCCCAAACAGCCTTCAGCCTCGATGTGCAAAAGGGGAACTTCCCAAGCCTTGCTTCCAGCCTGACCAGGGGTAACAGCCGTGAGCGTATTCGGAATGTATGAGTAAGTTGCCGAAGTATCACAGGACTGCATATATGGGCAGATATATATATATATATAGGCTCTTCATTACTGCCCCCCTTCCTGCCCGTGACCAGCTGGTGGACCTAGAGGGGTGCTGTCCCCAGGCCGGGTTGGCCCCAGCCTCGAGTGCCAGAGGGGACGGGCGGCAGCAGCCCCCGGCAGGCTGCTTCCCTCCGTCACGCCCTGGAAACAAGCGGGGACGGAAACCGGCTCCGCGCGGGGGGGAGGCGGGTCAATATCCCGCCGCGGGCATTGGTTTGAAGGGTGGGCGGCCACTGCCTTCCTTGTGCTTTGAGATTAGGTAAAAAAAGTCCCCCGCAGGGCTGCGGCCACACTTTCCCTGCTGCCAGCGGGACAGTCCCGGTCGGTGGCCCCGCAGCCCCGGCGGGCTCCGACACAGGGCAGCGGCTCTCTCGGTGGCTGGGATGGGGCTGACGGGGTCTGGCACCCCAGCCGGCAAAGCCGGGGGGTAGGGGGGTCACTGGGGCTGGCCGGGCGCTTGCACCGGCTCCCCTTATGCGGGGTTGGAGCGGCGTTGGCGGCCTCCGCATATCGGCCGAGTCCTCGGCAGGGTACCGCGGCTGTGGGCAAATCCTGCCGGCGGCAGCCTCCCGGCTGCCGGTGCCCTCGGGCGCTCAGGGTGGCCGCCGCACCCTCCCCCCGGTTCCCGCGGCGGAGCGGCCACCCGGCGGTTAACGGCTGACGCGGGCGCCGGGCGCGCCGGCAGGGGGCGACCCCGCCGGGGAAGGGGCGCGTCACGTGACACCAGAGAGAG
>JAAGAY010147891.1:0-15915 GCA_011801015.1 Ardeotis arabs
TAAAGGTTTAAAATGATCATTTAACCATGTTTTTTGTTTCACAAGGTTATGCAACTCTTTCCGTAGCAGGTTAGACAATTGTTCGTAGAACTCTAATTTTTTCCAGCTTTGATTAAAATATATTTTTTCCATGCATATTTTTTCCTTTTTCCTTGGCTTAGATTAGGTCACACTTGTCAAAGCTTCGTTTTCAGAAGATGGAAGCAAATGATTTTTATGTTTCTGTTCATGAGAATAGCATAAAGGTCTGCTTCTGAGATTCCCTAATTAAAAGCGATCTGATCCATCACATCAGGGAACGGTCCGTGGAAGGTTATTTCTGAACACAACTAGATGCTGAAGGAGCATTCAGATACTCCCACCCTGAAGACTTAAAAATCTGTTAGACAATGCGTGGATATGGGAGATGCAAGCTGGTGCCACCTGATTGTTATGTAATGTTATAGTGACTTAATCTATTTGAATGAGGACCACCATGTTGATGTACAAGCCATTCAGTGAACAAGGGCTGGTCTTAAATACAAACCAGGTATAGTAATTGCTATCCTGAAGCCATATTAGAGTTATTTAACTAAAGATAACAAAGTCTAAAATGAGAATAAAACAAGCCTCCAGAAAGGGGCTCCAACATTGTATGAAGCTTTAGTTTCAAATCTTTCATGTGCCAAAATCTGAATTAATCAAATCTACAAGCAACAACATAATGAAATCACCTAACATTTGACAGATGCAATTTAGGCTTTGAGTTGGCCTAGAAAGCAGAAGCAAAATACAAACATAGAGAACAAAAAGTGAAGTAGAGCCAGTGCAGCATCTGCCAAAGTACAACATTAACTATTATGGTTAACATACACTATTATAGTGATTCAGTGGAAACTAGCTGGAATACTTTGGACTGCAATATAGCAATAGAAATGAATAACCAAACACGTGTAAAGATATGTGTGAGATAGATTGCTATGACCTTGCATAACATGATACTCAGGAAAAGTGTGCTCTGTCTTGCCTCTGCCTAAAAAGAACCAGCAATCCTGTTGATGGTATTACACAACCATTATTCAGAAAAAAAAAAAGTGTAGATTTACAAATCAAAGAAATAAGGCAATTTGAAGTAATAATTTAGAAAAACATTTGTCCTAGACTCATCCAGGTTATATAAACCAGATAGAAGATCCAAATTTGTTAAATCAAACTTATTTTGCTGATTATGACTACTATGCTACTTTTTCCTGCAGGTTAATTACAGGTTAAAAAAAAAAAGCAGGAGAAAGAAAAAAAGCAAGCCTTTCTCCCATTGTTTTCCAATTAATATGATACCAAAGTATTTCAAAGCCACTGGCTAACAGAAACACTCCTCTGTGTCAGTATCATGTTTGTTGCTTCATTTGCTTTACATCTGTACTGAACAAACACAAACTCCCTGTATTTCTTGATGTCATAATCTAGAATGCACAATGGAAGAAAAAAAAGTATTAGTATCTTGTGTTAGTCTAAGAAGGTCAGATGCATCAACATCAAGAGAGCTGCTCTTCCTGAGCACAGCAATAAATACTTAAATAAATAAAAATTACCAGTGTTTTCTTCTATTACAAAGAATTCAACAAGAACAATGAAGAGGCAAAGTACCCAGGATCCGTGCAAAGCTTGAAGCTTTTCATCCCAGGAAATGTCAAAACTAGTGTCAAATGTTTTTCTGAGAAACCACAAACTTTCCCTTCCACTTTCTACAGAGCCAGATGATGACTCTAAAAATTGCCTCCTACCCATCTGTTCATTCAGCTGGTATGTGGCATCCTTCTTAATTTTTTTTTTTTTCTTTTTATATAAAATGCAAATTTTCAGATCAGGAACCTGCAATATTATGAATAAAAAAAACCTTAGGCTTGACAAAAGTATTGACTTGCAGCAAAGAAGTGTTCTTCATAGAGGTGTCCCAAGACTTAAACAGAGTAAGTTAATATGCCATCCATGATGAATTACTGAAAACATCAGCAAAGAATGATTACTGCATGTCAGATCTTAATTTGGCTTCAAGTTAGAAATACTTTACCTTATGTAAGTTATCTCAGGGAACATATGCCATCAAAGAGCAATGAAAAATGCTAAATATTCTGTGGATAGAATTCACTGCTATAGCAGCTTCCCAAGAGAGCAGATGCAAGTTTTCAGGCATTTTCTGTATATTAAGCACTTGGCAGTATTTTCAAATCCCATTGTGAAAATGCTTATCTTACCCATCATTAGCTTAACATCGTTAGACTGCAGCGCCCATCTCCACAGAATGGAGAATTCTGTCTGCTTCCTTGGACCGAAATAACCATTGCTTTATTGTGCATCCTACATATTGTACAGAAGGGATATTTCTTCAGCTAAGCCATTAAAATCATACTTAAAAGATTCATAACTGTAGCAAAACAGACAGCAGAGAATATGATAAAAATATGCAGTTTTCTTGAGTTGTATAGGTGGTTGTTTTGGGAAATGTTTTTCTGTACGAGTATTAATGCACAAAATGAAAACATTTATTCAAGGCAGTAGACCATCTGAGCTCTATAATTTTTCTTATACTTTATTTTTTCCTACATAAGATACATTTTTAACATTGTTGAGCATCTTTCACTTGTTTGATTTGGACAGATAATAAGAAAGAAGGTAGAAGGACCCTCAAGATGGTCTTGTCAGTCTGAGTAATCAAGTCTCGATAATTATTTTTTAAAGCTTCAATTTCTCAGAAAAAAAAAAGAGACCCTAGATTTATCTTGCAGTAACAGACACTTAGCCAAAGGCTGCAATGATTTTGAAAGAGTCAGCATTCAGTTTGTCCCAATGTATCATAAACTATTTACAAATTAAAAGGAAATAAAACCTATATTCTCTATTGGATTGCTACTTCCTTTTCTTCTTTCAAGAATATAATTGGAAAAACATCCCACTTTTGCTTTCACAAAACAATTCATCTTTCTAGATCTTCCCTACACTAAAAGGGAGATCAAACAAAATCTGAATGTAACAAAGTGTGCAGGGTTGTGAGGGCTGGAGTTGCACTCTGATGTTGGCAAGTTACAACTAATACACCTGGTGCTCCACTTCAAAGGCATGTTTGGTCATCTTCTGTGTGCTGGGTAATTGCATGCTATGTTGTACATAATAATGTTTTTTTTTAATTGAACTTGCTCTGCATAACGTAGATTCAATTATTATATAATTCCTACCTCTATAAATTAGTATATTTCTATTTTCAGAGCAAAACTTCATGCAAATTGCACGAGGAAATTTAGCATAGCTGAGTGTCAATTCCTCTCTTGGATATTACTTAGGCATCTAGAGTATCTGCATTCCCTACAGCGTACAGATGAAGAAGGAGGAGACTGAAGTTACTGAAGTTTGCCACTGAAATTCTCCCAGACACTTCCCTGTAGTAAGAACTGAAGTAGGTATTGGATTGGTCACCATTTCTGATAGAGAGGTTGCTTGTTTATCCGTTGTCTAAAAAAAATCCCATTTCTTTTTGTTGTTTGGTTTTCCCCTCGCCACTCACCTTATTGAAGTTAGATAGAAACTGGATAAATTTAAGTAGCTCAGTAAAATTGTTTCCAAGACATTTTAAAATAAATTTTATAGATTAAAGGCATTTTGAAAAGCTTTCTACTTAATATACTGCATAACAGTCTCCCCCCCCTCCAACCTACAATGCAATCAACTACAAAACTCCGGTACATTTATCATACCAGTAAGGAACTATTTTCTACTAGTTGCCAGTCTCTCTCACTTTAGTGCCACATTTCTAGTGGTATACAGTTCAGATGAAGTGCACTGAGAGCTTAATAAAATATCTGTCTTATGTTGCAAACCCAAATACATTTTCCTCTTATTTTAAAAATCTCATTCAAACAAAGAAGCACCTTTTAATTCTCAAAAGATATAATTTAGATCTAATATTTCATTAGAAATTTCAATTGAGCATTCTGATGATAGACTGTACTAACTCTGCATCAAAGTGAGAATGTACTGATCACGTACCCATGGATTGCACCATACAAGAGTTATCTGATTTCCTTGGAAAGAGAGGTGTTCATGTGATAAATTATGGAGAAAAAGGAGTCCAACCCAATTAGTAAAGGATGATTGAATACAATATCTCTAGCTGTATATCTTCTGTCATTAGGGTTTTCTGGATTAACACAATGCATCTTTCCTACAAAGTATCTATTTATCTGTTAAATTTTTACTTTACAGAAAGCAGATAAACATTTTTGTATGGCCTGGAAAATGTAAAGACAAATGTATTATTCATAAAGCTGAAAGGAGCGAGAACTGCAAGAAAGAAACATTTCTCAGTATAGTATGAAGATATAACTTAAAAATAAATGCTTTGACCCTTGCAATGGCATTGGAGGTAAATACAGTTGCTATAAAACAGTTCTTGGCAATTAGGATGACTATTTTACTTAACACAATTGTGTTCCAGTAGACAAACAAATCAAGATGAAATTAAATAGATCCACTTATCCGCTTAAAATAAGTCACTAAAAATCATAATGGCTAAACATATTAGGTAGGAAGCATTTGAAAAATTAAAATTTACAAGATGACATGAATTTATAGAAATAAGCAGAACATATGCCACATACAAGTCTTGTTGCTGCCATTTATATTTGAAAGTTCAGTATTTTAAGTTGTGCATGTGGGAAATAACAAGTTAAAAGAGCAGTGCTGGAAGGGAAGAAAAAAATCAAACAAATCATTTAACAACAAATGTTATTGCTAGAAGAATCTGTCAAGAAAGAAAATGCCATGCCAGAGAGTCCAATTAATACATAAAGTACTCAGGGCTTGTGTTAAGAGTCCGAATTCAAGATCAAATACCTCAGGAGGAAAAAATTACTTTCACCATGAAAATAAGATATAATCAATTCAGATTTCATCTGTGTGCTTTTAGCTTAAAAAAAAAGGTTGACTTAATGGAATTTGGCAAATTGAACTAATTCTAACAAGGTCATGTTCTTTATGATTAGGTTGTGCTGGTTGATTTGAATATACTGAACCGGGAAATCTGCTTATAGACGAAATGTTCCCCAAAGATTTGATTATATGCAGCAATTTTTAAGAGCAGTAGCTGGTGCTTAGTGAGTCTGGAAGAACTAAAATCTGCTAGAAGATGAAACAGAGAACCTTGACGATAAAGAGATACATTAGGAACAAAATATAACTGAATCACTCAGTTTTAGTTTTAAAAAAACTCTTCTAGTATCCCTATGTCCTTCTAAGAGTATAAAGAGGAACAGAGTGCTTTCATTATTTACTGTTGATATACATAATGTGATTGTATGCTGCAGCCTCCCATTGAGTAAGTAACTAAGAATATCTCCTCTGAACTGGGCTGTGCATGTCAAGCGAGTCTTCAGAGAGAAGACATTAATATTTAATTAACAGTATAATTAACACTAAAAAGTTCTTCTAAGCACGAATTTTGGAGAATTAAACTGAACAGCCATATTGATCAACAAAGAAAGCTCTACCATATTTAAAAGAAAATAAGCCATTTCAGAAAATGTAAAGCCTAGGAGAGCAATACCAATGTAGGAGATCAGTTGACCTTTTCAGTATTTCTGCTGAATGCTTGTGTTGCTGTTTGCCAAAATCCAGCCTTACTTAAAAGATTCAAACAAAAGTAATGCCTTTAAAAGTTGTGACATTTTAAGCTGTGATGTAGGCAGGAGAAAGAAAATGTTTCTTGATTTTATTATCTGATTATTGGAATGTTGCCATTATATTAATGTAAGAGACTGCATACAGGAATTTGGCTTTATGAAATGACTGAAGTAGATCTTATCTTTCTCACTTCTGTCAAGTAGAGCTTTGGCAGAAACAGAAGATGGGTTACACATTAGATGAAGATATACATTGGTTTTTTTTAAATCTGAGGAGGGATTTCACATGCCGAAACTAAGCATAAGACACGTTAGACACTATTCATATATAAACAAATATAACTTACAAGATAGAAAAGGAAATAAAATATGAAATAAATTATTAAATACTATTTTTATAATTCTTTTTAGCTTATGGTACTTTTTGCAATGGCTTTGCCAGTGGAAATAAGTGGAATGAAGCCTGGATTTTTCCATGCATAATCCTTTGTTCTTTATAATCCAAACTGAGATGGAGATTAATAAATTACATAATATGGGCATAGACAGAGCAAAAGTGATATCTCTTCCTAACCTCTCATGTTATGGATTTCCAGCCAGGGCTTACAAGATTATCTATTATTTGCATGAAGTCAGAAAAAATTCAAATGAAGCAATTATTAGACAAGAATACTTGATAAATGATAGCAATATGTTCAGTAAAATGTACCTCAGACAGAGGTCTTTCTAGACAACCACCTCAATAGCCTTGAAAATTTATTGCTATGAAAGTTTAAGAGATAACAAAGCCTTCATTTTAAGCAAAGAAGAATAAAGAGATACAAATATTTTTAAAATCCTCAACAGTAGGTATTTCATCAGAGACAAAAATGTGGTGTAGGTACTCAGCTGAGTATCCCTGTTCCCTTTGAAATCATTTACATCACCTGAAGATAGGGCTCTGCATTTGGATTCACACTCTTACAAGGCTAAAAGACAGGTATATGTCTTGAAATATTGTGTTACCTTTTTTTTTTTTCAATATGGATATTTTAGTACCTGTGAGTTGCTTTCCTACAGTTTGTGAGTCAAGGCAGCTCTTTACAGGCTGGACAATTCTGCTGCTCTCAGAGCAGGGGGGGAAGGAAAAAAAAAAGCCATTCAAACATCAGCCAGGGAAGTCCAACTAATTAGTTTTCATTGATTTCCCAGTGGCACATCTGTGGTCTACATGGGTGTGTATGCATACCTCCTGCTGTTTTCAGAAGCCTACCTTTGCTTCCACCTCAGCCAAAAGAAAAGACTCCAACTTTATCACTAGTGATGAAGACCAACTGCACTAGACGTTTTGCTGTAAATTGTCATCCTTTCTGGTCAATACAGTAGAGGTAATAACCACAGAAGATTCTTGATCCCCTAGAACTTTTTTTAATCTCACGAGCTGCAAAAACTTGCAACTACTTCAATCTCTGTTATCCTTGGTGGTGGTTACTTATAGATGCTAAGGAGTTTTTGTGTCATGACTCTAAGTATAAAGGGAAGAACATTGAGAGGAGAGACAAAAATCACAAAGCAACAGGAGATATTAATAAAATTTAAATCTTGCAAGATTTTTTTCTCCAATTAAAATAATCCCTAACAAGAATGAGCACACTCCTGACAGATATAACCCATCTAAAATAGGTGTGATTATCATACTTTCC
This sequence comes from Ardeotis arabs, assembly GCA_011801015.1. Taxonomy (NCBI): domain Eukaryota; kingdom Metazoa; phylum Chordata; class Aves; order Otidiformes; family Otididae; genus Ardeotis; species Ardeotis arabs. Next base: position 7,334 of record JAAGAY010147891.1, read on the forward strand.
CTCAGTAGCTACATCAAGCAGAGGAGAAGCTATGCCAGCTTTGAGAATTCGATTTCAGATAACACCAGGAGAACTGAGCAATCATTTTGATTTACACAGTACAAATGGTCCCATTCAGTGTTTCTGTTAGCCCTGGCATCACTGATGTTTTCTTCTTCTTTGGCACTAAAGCTAGATATATTTATTCTATTTTGTTATAAATAGTAAATTTGATGGAAAATGAAGTTTGAATCATTCCAAATCTACTAGAAATTTCAGAAAAAGGTCAAATCATTTAGCTCATAAAGAAAAGAAATGGAAAGCTAATATAGAGAGAAAAGGCTGCAATACACCTCTCTTATCAGCCAGCTAAATATTACAACATATGGCCTTCCTTAGGTCCCAGCTTGAGGAAATTAGCCTAACTTTCCACTTCCTAAGAAAGGGATGCACAAGAGTACATGTTTATAACACAAAACATAGTATCATTATAAAGAAAAAGAGGAAATTACTTGGTTTATCTACTGAAACCATTCCAATATTTAATTGGTTTGATCCTAAACAGTTTTTCCAGTCCAGCAGCCAAACAAATGGAAAGATTAATACAGACCTAATTATAATAATGCTTTCCAGAAGAGGGTGCAGAATATGTAACTTCTCTATTAAAAAGACTATCCATTACTCTCATTGATGGCAGAATATTTTCCATCCTTTTTTAAAGTACGGTCAGTGGTAACATGGCAGTAATTCTTGCTTCTGTCCAAACAAGTAGCTGATTATTTTTCAGATTCAGCTGGCAGAGTGCCTCAACCGCCAACTATGCAGATTTCTTTTTATCCTCAAGTATGGCAAAGGAATGTGACAGGCTACCCCTTCCAGAGGCAGAATTAATAAATCTACCAAGCCAATGAGTGTTGTGGCATCTACCCTTTATACAGCGACAGCATTAATCACAGCAGACCTCCCAGCTAGGTCCATCTCCTGCCTGTAACCAGATCCATGAATCAATGGGGGCAAAAAACCATTAGACTGGACCAATGGTACAAGTTTGATAATGTTTACTCTGGAAGGTGGTTCGTGGATGCTAACTCCCCCAACATCAGAGAAGACAGTCGACTCTTCCTGCTTGCTTTATTAGTGGAATTTATACTACAAGGTGAAATGCTCCAGTTGGAACAGACTTGTAGCAGAAGGCAATGTTATTCAGCAACACAAACTGACCCTAACTGAGGATGAGAACTGTCTCCATATTTGTGGTAAAGCTTGGGAAATAAACTGCAGTTTCTTATAATAATTTTCACTATATAATTCAATTTCCAGACAGGAATTAACAAGTAAACCCATCCTCAAGTAGAGACGCAATGGGTATGTGTGACTTACTGACATGTTCCATAGCACTATGTGCTGAATTTTTTTTCAACAGATTAAGAAACTGGTCTGATTTTATTGTTTTGTCATTTCATCATCCTCCTGGTTCTCACTTCAAGGTAGTCACTCACAAAGTGCTTTCTAGCTCTCCCTCTCCCCTTGAAAATCCTGTCCTGTAATATAAAGAAAAGGTACACTTCCAAATTAATAAAACCATCTTTCTTCAGTTTCTTGTCTGTGAAAATGCATGACTTTATCCGTTGGTAGTCTAAGTGCCACAGAGTCAGATAGAAAAAGATTCATGGGATATTTGTAGGGCTTATCAGATAACTAGTAAGCAAAAGCAGGAAATTAATAAAGAATATTGTTGAAAAAAATCAAAGCAATTTAATGGGATAATCTTCAGATGTCACTCTGATAAAGTTTGCTTTGAGAAATGAAAATACTTAATTTTAAACTTATCGCTTTGTTGGTCTTTTAGATTACATCAAAATAATTTATAGACTGGACTACAAAACTCTGTTCTGAAACTTCAGTAAAATAAGTTTTGGAAGGCTTCTATGGATCATATGACTTGATGGCTTTTCTTGTTTCCTTTTTTTTTCCTAAGCAGCTAGCAATCTGATATGAACATCGCAGTACTTGCATATCCCTGCTTTTTTTTTCTGATTTCTGGGATATTCCTGTCCAATAGATCACACTTACTCTAGGGAAATTCCCCCTCTGTGTAGGGAAGTACTTTAATGTGAATGTTTAAAGTTTTCAGAGTAGCATTTTAGCATTTCAAATTTTCAAATTAGAGTTTTAGATTTTGCTGATGTACAACATGATAATTTCAGGTGTATTATAAATCAAAACTTATTAGCTAAAAGTATGCACAGAAGGCACAGGAAATAGATGCTCAATGACACATAAATCCTGCCTGATGCTCAATGACAAAAGAAAATAGAAAGATACAGGGAAGTTCATTTCTCTGTCTTGTTGACCACAGCTGATGATCATTGCACTCTCACATGTACTACAGCAGCCAGTAACAACTAATGTTTTTCTGCATTTTAATTGCCTATGCAGTTCTCATTCATATGCAGTCTATAAAACTTTTCCTATTCTTACTCAGTTATTTGCATCAATAACAGCATTTAATAGTAAATTTCACAGTCTAATTATTCATTAGGTTAAAAAACATTTCCTTTTATTAAATTTTTAAACTGTTTGGCTGATAATTTTAACAAATGCCCCATGCTCATTTTATGAGCCAGCCTGATTTGCATTCTTTAGAAAAATAATTTTAATTATTTTCCCTTTTTCCCCCCAAGACAAAACAGAACAATCTGAAGTTCCTGATCTACTTGCCTACTAGCTGGGGATAAGCAGATGCCTGGCTTCAATGGGGACTAGCTACATGGCTGTGTTGGCAAGATTACAGTCTTAGTGAATGACAGCTGTCATTTCTGCTATTAAGGTTTTGTACTTGTAACTGCAAAGTCTATGCACAATTAGCTGATACAAGGAGGCTTCTGCTTCCAAAACTTTCACCCATAGGTTTCAGATGATAAAAGTCACTGACATTTTGTTCACATGCTATGTACTATTAATTTTCACATGGTCCATTGGTGATATTTTTACTTATTTCATTAACAAATATTTTTTATTGGAAAACTAATTAGGTCACAACCCAGCTTTCCCCCTTTATATTGCAATCCAAACTGAAAGAAACTTCTGCTTTTTGAAGGTATTTGATAACAGAATATTTATATTCATGCTTTGCGAAATTCTTATTACTGCTGTTCGATACTTATTTTGCTCATGTCAGGTGTAGGGCCCTGTGGCTGGGACATAAGGAAGGCAGGGGCCGACACCTACAGCCCCAGTAGCCTCACATACCCTGCGACACAGCAGCGAGACTCTCTCTCTGGCTTTATTCTTGGAAGGGTTTTCTCGGCATAAATATAAGTGACGTAAGTTAAGATCCTTCTAATTTCTTTCATGCAATATCGCAATTTCAGGCTGGATTAGAGCGATACACAAGTTATAACTCATTAGGGAATAAGACAGGTACATCTTATACAATGCTAGGGCAGCAGCCTACTTCCTAAACCCCCCTCAATCTCCACTACTCTTTTCTACTTTTTTATTTTTTTTTTTAAAGTTCTGTATACATTTGTATTTTGCTGTCTCTAAGCAGTGACAAGAGCTGAATAAGATCAGATCAATTGGTTGCTGCAGGCCACTAACTTAGTGCTTAGATCAATTACACTTACTAAGTAAATATTGTTCTTCAGTATGATCAGGAGGAGAAAGTAGAAAGACTCTTTAACAGTAGACAAGTAAGAAGAACCTTCAAATAGTTCACAAGGATGCCAGTACATCAATCCTAGAGAGCTTTCAAGCATAGATCAAGCATAATAAAATACCTGTATGCTAACACAAGAAGCATGAAGGACAAACAAGGAGAAATTGGAAGCTGTGACTAACACAGAAAAAATGATGTAGGAGAGTTGACAGAAACATGGTGAAATTACAACCTCAGTAGCTTGTAAACATGGTGAGTTAAAGCCAGCAATAGTAGCTGAGGATGAAATACAAATGTATAAATTTTCATAATCAGGAAAATTAGAGTTGTGACATGATAAACAAAGTAGAATTGCAAAGGATTTGTAGGAATCCACTCTAAAAATCCTTACGTTTATTATGAGTCGATCTAGCTGTAACAGATCCCCGTGCTGCTGTTGAAAAGGAGCGTTAAATTTTAAGACCAATTTGTAAAGAAATAATTGAGAAAGGATGAAATTATAATATGTAAACAAGAATGGATAAATGTGCAAGTAAAGGGGATGAACAACTTGCAATGACTACTGTGATTCAAAGAGGAGGAGAAAAAAAAAATCTGCAGATAAAGTTACATATTGACACTAAAATTCTGCTAGAATAGATATCGGCAAATATTGCACAACGATTAATCATTGGCACAGCTTGCCTATGGAAAACTACCACACAACTATCCTATTAAGTACCTTCTGTCACTTATATTCTTATATAGCATTGGATGAGAAGGGACTTAATAGTGAAAACAGCCTTAAAACATACCAAAACTCACCAACTACATTTGAGTAGTATATGTAACAAATAATAGTACTCATTTCTATGAAATATTTTTAAATCAGTTTATCCTGGTTTTTTTTCAGTGCAATTAACAAGGATGAGTCAAACAGGCAGTTTTCCAAAGACAGTAGTAGTGAGTAATGTAGCTAATATATATATAGATACACACACACACACATATATAAATAAACTATTTTCAGATCATGATGCAACAATTTTAACAGAAAAGTCTAATCTTTTAATGGAAAATCATTATCAAGTGTTCAATTTTTTGGCAAATTTGTGACAAAGTTTATAATCAGATGCCTACTGAAAAAATCTATTAACAAAAGTAGTGAAAAACTTAAAAGCACAACTTGCGTGGCTTCTTCAACTCTATAACTACAGTAATATAAAACTTGCAGCTGTAGCATTTCCAGCTTTAATTTTTATTTCAAATATTAAACAAAAGATTTTTTCCTTCAATTTTGTCTAGCTGCCACTTACTGTGTTATGAGCAAGTTTTGAAATGGTGGAGCAGGAAAAGGCAAAAATAAGAAAAAAATTCCCAATTTTAAATATTTAGGGACTTGAGAAATAAAACACATTTATGTAAGTGACAAAAAGTAAAAGAGAAGGATGAAAACTCAAAAACTGAAAATTAAAAAAGAACAAACTGAAAGAAATATCTATTTTTCAAAAAGTTCCCAGAAATAAAAACAGTAAATATATTTGAAAGTTTTTCTTATGGAGATACATATTTTCACAAGATCTGAGAATATTTCACAATCTTTTTCTAAAGGAAAAAATTTAAAGCAAGGTAATTTTGAAATCAACCTATTATTTATACATCCTGCAGAAGACTGAAAAACTGCATGTTATTCTAACACTAGAACACAGGAACATTTTTACTGTGTTATTGAACTATGTGTTACCCTATATCTAGACTAGATCTAGGTAATAATCAGTCAGCACAAATAATGAACGTTTACATAAATCTAGAGCTAATAATAATCTCCATCCATCTGTTCCTTTTAAATGTGTTATGTATATTTGTTAACAGGAGAAAATAGACAGTCCAATGGGGAAAATGGAGTTTTGCGACAATGAATTGTAAGTTAATCAGCCAAATACAAGTGATAGTGTCTTATCTTGTAAAGAAACATTTGCATATCTAGAAAGTGAAATATTAAAAGGTTGCTTTAGTTAAGAAAAATATCCACACACTGTCTTCTGGATAAGGATATAATACAGCAAACTTCCAGGGGAAATAGTAAATCTGTCTGGTTTGCCTAGAAGTCTTTAGAAGAGAACTGCATATAAAAGCTAACATACTCCACCAAAGGGAAAAGAAGGTATGGCCTCAAATGCAGTCAGCATGCATGTAATCTCTCCCTGCCAGGGGGAGAAATCAGCAATGAGTGATCAAGTCACAGCAAATCACTGAGACAAGACACTTTTCTAATTTAACTAGTAAAGTCATACACAAAAACTAACCTGTCATACCTCACCAGAGGGTTCCTACTCTCTTCTTCCCTTGTTCAAGTGCCACAGCCCTTGCCTCAAGCTAGCCATGGTGCTCATGTGGGAAGGGGATGCAGGTGGTTGAGTCACTTCACCTGTGCAGTCAGGCATGGAGTTGATCTCAAAAGAACAAAGCAAGTAAGAACAGCGGGAACTACTCTTAGATGTACTAAGAGATGCTCCTATGGAGCATGTCTCAGCCCTTTGACACTGCCAAAGACAGCATCTGTGATTCAAAATGGTTATGGAGTGGTAACTGCAGTTTATCACACCCTTTTACCTGATAAATCAACCTACTGTTATGCTGTTTACACTTGGCTGTCATTAAGAGCATGACACATCATCCGATCAGACTGCAAATTCAATTACATCTTCATTAGTGGCAATAAGTTTTGTTTTGACTGAACTGACTCACAAAAACGTGAAAAATGAAACGAACACACTACTACGGACCCTTCAGGAAAACTACTAGGCATAGATCTGTTTGCTTTAAATTATCATGTGAATTAATCCTAGCAAATTCACAACAATAACAAAGAACATTAAACCATTATGGAAGCAGTAGAGTAAGTAGTAGCAAGCTATTACTAAAATTACTAGACATAAGGAAAAATTTTTTTATGATGAGAGTGGTAGAACACTGGAGCAGGTTGCCCAGAGAGGTGGTGGATGCCCCATCCCTGGAAATATTCAAGGTCAGGTTGGACAGGACTCTGAGCAACCTGATCTAGTTGAAGATGTCCTGCTCCTTGCAGAGGGGTTGAACTAGATGACCTTTAAAGGCCCCTTCCAACCCAAACCATTTTATAATTCTATGATTACAAACCAAATGAGCAAGAGGATAAGATCCGTAGAAAAGACAGATAATATAACAGTTTAATAGCACCTGCTTAATAGTTCTTTTCAACTCATCAAGTCCAAGCAAATCCAGTCAAATTCTGATCCTGGTGTAGTGTGAGGCATGGAATGAAATAAAAATATACTATGAAAACCTAAGTTCTCAATCCATTGTTTTGAGATATTACCTACAGTATTTTCATAAGTGCTTTTTGGAATGGAGCAGAGCTCATTTTCTCAAGATTTTTCAGGTGTAAACAGGTCCAAAATTGTAGGCATCAAACTATGTTATTCCAAAAAAGGGTTTCATGGAGGACCACAATAGTATAAAAATTTATTTTATTTGGTTCTTTAGGAAAACTACTCATGAAAAGATTTTAAGAAAAGTGAATGGAGATCTGAATCCAAAACAAATTGCCTTCTGACGTACTCTTTATTAAATACCTACATTTCTCAGACAGACATCCAGATCTGGAAAATACTCAGCACTAGTTCAATTGGTAGTAGACAAGAGCAATGATTTAACAGAAAATGAAGAATGCTTTGTCCTATGATAGAAACTTCATAAAAAATAATTATAAAGTCATGCTACCCTCATAAAAATGGTTTTCTTAACCAAATTCTCTTGCAGAAAGCAGAATATTTTTTTTCCAATTTATGTATTTAATTAGGAAATGAAAATTCGTAACATGTCAATTTAGTTGGAAAAAGAACCCCAGAATACAAGATAAACAATATCATACTTGAATTACCAAGTAAGATTATATATTGCCTGTAACTAAATCTTCCTTATGTTTTTGAAAAATAACCTTTATCTCACTTTTCACAGCTACATTCTGCTTTTAATGCATATAATTACATATCCTAGTTGTCAAATGCCGCATTAGAAATATAGATGATGCTTTCCATACTGAGATACAAAATACTTTCCTACATTTTGCTAATAATTGCTCTTAAAAAAATGGGTTTTATAATATCTTTCTGTACTGTAATATACTTAAAAAAAAATAAAATGAATTATAACAGGAAAGAAAATCTGTAGTTGTAAATCTCGTACCAGAAAATACATCTATTTGGATATCAGGTTGTGGAATTCGGTGTACATGATGTCTTGTTGCAAGAAGATTCCTGAAACCAATAGAAGCTGAGAAACTAACTAAAATGAAAAATGTACTGAACTCAGACATCAATGGACAGGAATTATGGGATCAGTTCCCCTAAATTATCCAGTAAACCTTTTCAATAGTCTTCCTCTCAATCATGTGTTTCTGCCCAAACATTGTAGGAAAATATAGGACTATAGGAATTAATAGTTTGGTAAAGTATAAGATTTTTCTTTTTATTAAAATAAAACTGAATGGACTTTCTGCTTTAATTTATTATAATGCATACTTAGAAAAAGGATTGAATGTGGATATATACTTTATGTTAATTGTTTGCCTGTTTTCTTTTTTGCCTGTAGGAGCAGTGTTTCTTAAATTAAATCTACTTTTTTTCTTCCTTGAGAAAATTACAGGGGCTATATTAAAATTATTCTTTTTTGTTGTTCCCTGGTCAAGAAAAAGCAATAAATATACAAAAAAGCAACGGTACAGAATAACTTCATTGGAGTGAACTGTAATATTTAATGTTATTTTTTCTTGTCTAAGTGGAGAATCAGTTTTTTTACAGCAGTTAATATCGCATATATCATAAACCAACCAATCGACATTAAAATATACTGTATAATCTCTTTTCCTATTTAACCATGTAGTGAATTACAGATGCAGTAGTCCACGGAAGAATATAATTGG
>JAAGAY010147893.1:6251-33500 GCA_011801015.1 Ardeotis arabs
TGGCAGGGTGCTGGGGTGGGATGGGGGGCAGGAGGGGCGGCAGGGGGAGGGAAGGGTAGTCCTGCAGCAGACCCCAGGGCCCCGGGTTGCGGCCGGCCCCGCCACGCGCTGCCGCATCCCCGCCACCACGCCGAGCACATCGCGCTGCGTTGCCTAGACAACGGCAACTCCTACACGCTGCTATTTATTCTGAAGGACACTTGCTCTTATCTGTTGTTGCAAAGCCCTCAAAAGATTGCATGCCGCGCAAAATTCCTCCGAGGTAACCGGCCTCGCTGCTCCCGTCCTGAGAGCCGCCTCCTGGGGACGTGCCAGCCCGCGGGGTGGCTGGGAGGATGCTCCTTGGGTGACAGCTCCTTGGCCGGCGTCGCCTGGAGGGACGCAAGCGGGAGAGTGACCCGTGCTGTCCTTGGGGCGGGATGGGCGCTGCCCTGTACAAGCCATGGGTGTCACCTGCCACATCCCCCTCCGTCAGGAGAGGCTCTGGCGTGGGGAGTGGTGCCAGGAGCGTGTCCAGCTGGTGCCACGGGCAGCGATGCTCGGGCAGATCCCGCGCGGGAGCAGACCCCCGTGAGCTCGGGGCTGCCGTCGCTGCAGCCTGAGAACGTCACGGCCACGAGCAAGCAGGGGGAAATGGGAAGAAGGGGTAAAAAAATTCTGTTTTCCCTGTGAGCTGCCACTGCGGAGCACCGAGGACTGGTGTTTTCTCTTTCGGAAGCTTCCACACGGCTGCTGGGATTTAGCCAGCACCGAGTTTGGGCTGGGCACGTCATCCCTCGCCATGCTTGGTGGCCGTTGATAGAAGTGTGCCATGTGTGCCACTCGCCCGTGGAGGGCAGGGAAGGGAATTGGTCTGGGTGTGAGGGGTGGGACCTCGGGGGAGCGGAGCGCCGGGGAGGTGGCCGGCACCTCGCCTTTCCCGCGAGAAGGCATTTTGGATGGCGGCAGGGCGGCAGGCAGAGGCTGAGCTCAAGCCTGACGCACGGCTGGCGTGGGTACGAGCGTTGCGAAGGTGAACTTGCGTTCAGCGCTCTCGCTGAAGCCGAGCTCCTGCCTCCTCGCGGGTGGAGACGGGGCGTTGGTGTTGCCGGTGGCACCGCCGGCGCATGGCGCGCGGGGGATGCTCTTCGTGCTGCCCGCCGCGGCACTGCCACCGCTCTAAAAAAAAAACCGCACCAGCGATGTGGTTTGGGTGGTTTGGTTTTTTTGAAGCCTTGAAATCCTTCCTCCCCCAGGCTGAACTATTTTGGTGTATGTTATCTGTTTCTGGCTCTTCCCTTTCTCCTTCTGCGCTCTTTCCCTGCGTCGCCTTGTTCCTCCCCAAAATAAATGCTGTTACACTTTGAAAAAATACCCAATTAGGGAAAACGAGAGATCCTCCCAGCAGAAAAAGGCTGTGCCTGGGCGTATCCAGGTCAGCGTCGCTTGCTCGGGCATGGAGGGGAGCGTGCGGATGCCTCTGTCAGCGGGTGCACGTTCCGGGTGCTCCCAGGGAACGAACGGGAGCAGCGCTGCTTCGCCGGACAGAGCTCTCCTTAACTCCTGCTGACTCCAACAAACTCTTTCTTGTGTAAAAGCTGAATAAAATGGAGTAAAGGTTTTTGAGCTTTTGCCTAGTGGGTTTTTTTTTTTTTTAATGGAAAAAAAAATGAACAAGAAAAATTTGCGTATCGGGCATTTTCTTGCTCTGGAACACCGTGCTTTGTGTGTGGTTGTGTCTCAGGGGAGGATGCGAGGGGAGCAGAACCTCGTGAGGCGCCCAGCGCGTCCCCGTGCCGTGGGGTTGCATTTGGCGTGGGCGGCCCCCTCGGCGGGAGGTGGGGTACTCGTGAGTCCACGGCCTCTGCTGGCTCAGCCTGGGGAGGGATCGGTCCCGCTGCCATCCACGGGCTTGCTGCTCATGCCTCGGCATGGGAAGGGGGGGAGCAGGGGCTCCCCAGTACCCCTGCCGCTGAGAGACCCCGGGGCAAAGCTCCCGCTGCTGGCGCTCCCCCGTGCCACCGGCTCCGGGTAATCCATCTGGAAGGGCCGAGTGTTGGCAGCGCGGGCGCTGGCCGCTTCCGCAGGGCATGGCCATGTAAAACCTGTCCTTGAGGCACTCACGGCACCCACAGATCTGCCGAAAAGCGGCAAAGTCGTGTTTTCGGGTGGGCGTCCTTGATCTGCCCCGTGTGCAGTGATGGGTTTTGTGGCCGGAGGAGGACGGGGAGGGGGTGCAGGGTGCTCTGCGATGCTGGTTTGGGGGGTGCTGGCTGCAGCCTGGGAGACGACGATGGCATCACTCTGCCACGCTGCCAGGGCGTTTTGGGTGGCCGGGCTCAGGGAGCCGGGGTGCGCCGTGCCGGGTGGGAGTGCTGGGCTGCTCCCCTGCCTTTCTAACATGGCTGCTGTCTATCCGCAGGTCAAGTTGCCCGCTCGGAAGCCATGCTTGGATTTTAATAGCCATGTTCCACCTAGCCATGGACCTTGCCAGCTGCCAGCCCCCGGCCAGCGGCCCTGGTGGGAGGCTCTCGCCGCGGCCGGCCCTCCGGCACAGACTGTCCCGCAGCTCGCCGTGGGGCACGGGGAGCGCTGAGGAGTTGCGGCCCCCTGGACCCCCCTGGACCTGCGCCCCCGCGCCTCTCCCACAGAGACCCCGCTCCCGCCGGCCACCCCCCGCCGCCCTGCTGCCCACCGGCCACCCCCCGCGCCGACTTCGCTCCCGGAGGGGCCGGCGGCACCTGCGCGGCCACGGCTTCGCCCCGCGGGACGGGAGACCCACGGCGATGCCTGAGGTCATCGTCTGGGGCCCCACGGGCGAGGAGGACTCCCTGGAGAGCAGCACGCTGCCCGGCACCTTCGCCACCACCGCCGCCACCACCACCACCGCTGCGACCACCACCACCACCACCGCTGCTGCCACCTCCGCCGCCGCCACGCCGCCTCGCGTGCCCCCCAGCACCCCAGCTCCCGCGCCCGGCGCGGATGTGCCCCGCAGCAGCCCCGGCCGCACCAGCACCGCCGAGCCGGCCGCCGGCCACAGCAGCAGTGGCAAGGATGCTCGCCCGCCCCGCGGGCTGGGAGACAGCACAGGTAGGGTCTGCCGGGGGTCGGGGCGACGGCGGGTCAGATGGGAGCGGAGGGGTCACCGCAGTGCGAGTTTCCTGGTGGCAGCGCTGCCCGGGACAGAAAGAAGCGTGTGATGTGAAACGAGAGCGCTCGGGAGGCAAGCGGCAGCTCTGATTCATCGCTTTTATCCGTGGCGTTTTCCAGCAGCTTGCTGTGTTTTTCCCATCAGTGGTACCCGTCTCCCCTAATCGCGCTTAGCATGGCGCTGGGGCACGGCGGCGCGTTCCCCCCGCGCTGCCTGCTGCCTGACCGCGGATGGGAAAGCTGCTGCCCGTTCATTTCAGACAATGTTTGTTATTGCTGACGTTAAACGGTGGGATGCCATTGTACCGGTTACAGAATTTATTCGCTGTGCATCGACTGCTTTTAGCCCACAGTGATTTTTCCAGTCAAATCGAAGAAGAATTTTATGGCCTGATCTTAATCCCAATTAATTTATCTAGCCCACTCGGCGTGGCGGAAGGAGGCAGGCCAACCGTAACGTTGTTCCTGACTTGGACAGGTTATTTGTAGTGGTGAAAACACTCCCAGCCTACACCACTTTCAAAAAACCGCTGGAATTGGCTGGGTAAATGAGCAAGGGAGTAGTGATAACGCTGCTGGCGTGAGCTGCTCGACACGCGTGACGAGGTCTGCAGCCTTATCTCCCCAGCCGCGGTTGGTGCAGTTGGTGCGGTCAGCCTCAGTGACATTGCCGGGTCCAAGTGCGTGGGATGCGGTGGGTGCTGGCTGCGGCACGTGGGAGGGCGGTCCCGGGCACGCGCGGTAGCTTGCTGCAGTCGGTGGCTTCGTTCGGGCGAGGATGAGCCAGCAGTGCCCCCGCGCTGCCTGGCTGGCGGAGAGCTGCGACCCCGCGTCCCCAGCAGCCTCCCCGGGGGCCGGCTGCTTTAATCTGCTGGCTCTTAGCTCCCATTAGGGGATTTTCTGGGGTCGGAGTCTTTCCTAATTAATTTCTTTTTGCCAAGTGGTGGACGCGATAAACTCCTTCCCGAGGCTAAAGGGCCTTTTTGATCTCGGCACATCCACCCTAAATTGAAAAGTGCCAGATCTACTTTTCCTGTGGCCGACGAGCGGCCAGGAGAGCCCGGGCGAGCTCCGGGCGGGGAGCGCCGAGCCCCGGCACACGGTGGGCCGAGCGTTTCGGGAGCTGGGTCGCGGCGTCTGGAAGCCCCGGCCGTGCTGTGGCGGGTTTTGCTGGCGACGCGCCCGCGCCGAGCCGTGCGGTTTCTCAAGCCCGGCTCCTCTCTGTTATGTAAGCGTTAGCGGCTGGAAGTGTTTGTTCTCTGCTGGGAAAAACATATGGCTACAAATGAGGATTAGGTAACTCGGCTGTACTTTTTATTTGCCTCAGCGAGCATCGCGAGTCCTCATCCTGCGGGGCGCCGTGGTGGGAACCCGAGGTGGGACGCGGCTCTCGCAGGCTGTGGTCCCTCAGCCTCCTTGGGCAGCAGCACGGGGGGTCGGGGTGGTCCCGCCTGCAGCACCCGCAGGAGCTGGGGCCACCCTGTGAGCCAACTCCCTGGCACGCCGGCGGCACCCTGGTTCCCGTTGGATGGGGATGCTGCCATCCTGCTGGCGAAGGGGCTGCTTCCCGTGCTGCGTCCCTCCTGCCCTTGCTGCCCGCCCTGCGTCGGTGGAAAGGGACAAACCAGGTGCCCGGGGGTGCTGGGGGACAGGGGGGGGTCCCTGGCACGCGCGGGGTGGAGGCATTTCGGCAGCGGCGCTTGTGGCGATGAGCAGCCCTGCTCAGATCTTCCCCTCGCCCTGCTCTGCCTGGATGAAAAAGCAAGAGAAAAAAGTCCAGAAACAACATCTCCGTGACTCACTAGCAGCAAAACATGCGTAAAAACACTCCCCTGGAACAGCACACTGCTCGTAGGTAGGAGAGGAGGTGGACGAGCGGCTGCTTGTGATGGCCGGGAAGGTGCGCACCGCCACGGTGGGGTGGGCGCCGCGCGCCGGGGGTTTGGGTACCCCCAGCTCAGGTGTGTGTGTCCTGGTGCCGGGCGCCGGCGGAGCGCTGGTGGCAGTCAGACGGGGACACAGTGTGTTCACCCAGGTGTAGTTTGTGCTTATGCTTGTCAAAAACGCGCATCCTTTCTCGGGGGCTGTCATCATCATTTTACGGCGGAGCACAGAAAGAGAGAAATCATTAAAATTCCAGCGTGCGGTGAGAGGCCAGGGCCATGAGGAGCTTTCAGGGGCGGCCGTGCCGACGGTCCCCGTGCGGGCTGGGCTCCGCTGCCAAGGCACAGCATCCTGCGAAAAACAGAAGAAAGGAGAAGAATGAATCAGAGACTGAGAGCGAAGCATGAATCGCGCTCGCTGGGTTGTCGGAGGCTCTCCTCTCAGCATTATTAGGATAAAGATGCTTTAATTAAACCTTTAAGTGCTTTATAAGGCAGAAGACTTTATGTGCCGTCTGCTGCTCTTAACGGTGACTTGATCACTGGTACGCCACGCGCTTGGCAGCGTGCTCCGCGGGCAGTGTGCTGGCGGAGGAGCCGGGGCGGGGGGGCTCACCAGGGCGCGATGGGGGCCGGGGTGCAGGCGAGGGCTGCGTGGGTGCTGGCATGGGCACCCGCAGCTGGGTTCATGGCGTGCCCTGGCTCACCCTCCGCTTCCTCCCTGCCGCTGGCCGGGAGCATGTCGGGATAAATAATAACGGGGAGAGATTTGCTTCCTTGCTGGGAGACGACCCTGCCTTCAGATAGAGGGGGCAGGAGAGGGGGCGCGGGATGCGGTGAGATAGCAGATGCGCGAGGCTTCAAAGGAATTAATTAAAGATAAAATGTGTTTAAAAGAAGGCCCGGGGCGATGGGGATGGAGCTGCCTCTTTGATCCATCGCACGAAGGCGTGGGGAGCCGTGGCGGAGGCGAGGGGCCAGCCGGCGTCTCCTGGGCCAGCGCCCGCCTTTCCCGGTGGGTTCCCGAGGGATCCGTTGTGAGGCCCTGCAGCAGCTTGGGGATGGAGGATGACGCTGAAGGGAGAGACGAGCCTGGCCGTAAGCTGAGCTCTGGCGAGGGAGCGAGGACTCCTTCTCCCCGGGATGAGCAGATGTCGTGCGTGCGCGTGTGCCTTCACCCACGTGTGTCTAAATGAGCCAGCAGCTCTCTGCTGCGCTCAGAAATATTTACTGCTCGGTGATATTTGCTGTAACACCTGAGCAGATAAGCCCCGGTGTCTTTAGCATAAGCCTCTGCAATCTCCCTTCTTGGCAGGAGCGTTTCGCAGCAGCAGCAGCAGGATGCTCTCCTCCTTTCGTCAGCCCAACCTGAAATGCCAGGAGGTTTCCAGGAACCTTGGGCTGGTGTTTTTTGTGCTGAAGTTTGTGCTGTGTTTTCTCTTCAGGATGAGTAATGCTCGCCGGGCTGGCTTTTGGAGCCGAGTGCCCTGGTTTAGCAGGTGAGGAGCCAAGGGCTTCGCTGCACAGACCCCGCTTTGGAGGAGCGGCCCCAAGGCCGTTTCCCAGCCGGTGGGTCGGGCAGCGGACGCACCGGCTTTGCCCCGGAACAAGGTTTTCCAAGATGACTCCTGCCGTGTTTCCTCCCCTGTGTCTAACCGTGGCGTGTTTTGTAAATCATTTTTCTCCCAAGCTGTTCATGTTTCACACAGTCTGACTGATCCCCCCGGGAAGGGCCAGTTGCGGCTGTGGCACCACAGCCACACAAGGCCCCTGATGGAATTTCTCTGTCCCAAAGCAGCTTTGTCGGCTGGGTGAGGCTTTTGGGGATCAGACGCCCTTTCTGATGGCTGGGGAAGCTGCAGTGCCACTCCAGTCCAGCTGGTTTTCCCCAGCCTCCCCGCAATGCTTGGGAGGAGTCGGAGGCATCCCGGAGCCTGGGGCGTGCAAGAACGGAGGAAGGAGAGTCATGGCAGGGATGAGGATGGGATGTTGAGCCCCGCGAGAAGACCCTTCTTCGGAGAGAGCCCCTCCTCGGGCAGCTGCCAGCGCCGATGTCCCCGTGCCCGTAGGCAGCTGGGGACGATGCCCAGAGCAGGTGGCCGGCTGCCAGACTCGCGTGCCCTGTGACCAGGATCCGAGAGGAACCCTTCGCTGGTCCGGCTGTTTCGGGCAGCCACGCTGACGTGCCCAGTGGGCTGGGAGATGCAGCGTGACTGCCTGCCCGATGCGGTGCCGAGCCAAGCACGGGGCAGAGGCAGTGGCGACAGCGCCGGTTGCTGGCTCCTGCGTGGGCTGTGATGCTCAGCGTGGAAATTGCTTAGAAGGTTATTTTGGCCGGGAACAATCGCCGCAGCACCGATTCCATCTGCGCTTTCGTCATTTCCCTCCCTGTAAGCTCTTCGGCTGCTCCCAGGAGCCAGTTTCTTTCCAGTGCCCGTTGCTGGGAGCCCGTTCGGGATGCTCTCTCCCCAGCTGGATGCGATGCTCTGACCGAGGAGCGAGGGGGAGTTGGGGCCTGACCCCGCGCGTGTAAATCCCGCCGCAACCCAGCGCTCGCCGCTCCCCCTCAGCCCTGCGACACCGGGGGGCCCTCCCTGCGCCCCGCCACGTGCTGGCAGCCCCAGCCTTGGCCTGTTTAGGAGATTTGCCCTCTTTCGGCATTCCGACTCAAACCAGGAGCTGCGGGAAGGCTGAGGCAGAGCGAGGGGAGGAGCAGGGAAGGCGCCGCGCGGGACGTCTGCGGGAGGGGGCTCGGGGGCTTGGCTGCAGCCCTCCTGGCTGGCGTGGGGCTGGTATTTGGGGCGTCTGTTCTTTTCCTGCCCCTAACGGTAACTGGAGATTACACTCTGCAAAATGAAATGAAGCCGTTTTTCCCTTTTTTTTAATTTTATGCAGCCTAGAGGCCTTGGCAGTGGTCTTCAAAGAGTTGTGGCTCGTATCTGTTTTTATTGGGAAAATGAAAAATACGGTCTCCCTAAGCAGAGCTGTTGAAATAAAGGCCCTGGGGGATAGAGGTTCTCTTTGTTTTTAATTAAGAGCTTATATCTCCTGTTCGCTGTCATCGCACACTTCTGCAGCAGCCAGGCGTTCGTCTCGAATGGATTTTCTCATGGAATTAATTCTGGTGATGCAGAGCTGTCCGGGAGCTGTTTCCAAAGGTGGCCAGAGAGGCCGAAACTCAGCACTTTCATCTTGGTGGCAAATGTATGATCTTTAAAATAATATTTAAAAAAAAAAAAAAGCCCTGGTGTTTGCTTGCTTTGAGAAGATTGGGTTTTCCATGGACGTCGGGGATCTGGAGCTGCGTTTGGCAGGTTGGGGCGCAGGGATGCTGGGGCTGGGTCTGCCGCTGCCAGAGGGGACGAGAAATCCCCGGCGAGAGCCGAGTGCGCTCAGACGGCGCCAGAGTGGAAAAACCCAGCAGTATTCCAGCGTTTCCAGGGGTTCAAAGAGCGTGTTTGAAGAGCTTTCCCTCCTGGCAGGCCACACATTAAATTCTGCTGCGCTAGCAGAAGCGCAGGGGCTTGGACACACTTGCAATTCCATTAAATACTTCTCCTGTAATTACCCTCGAGTTAAACGGTCACTGCGCCAGGTTGCCCGGTAAAAGCCTTGTCAGAGGGAGCCGCTGGCAGCCCCTCGCGGAGGTGCGGCACTCGCTGATGCTGTGGCCGGTGCCGGACGGGGCGGCAGCTCGCCGGGCATCCCTCCCTGATCCTGCGTGCCGGCCTCTGCCCTTCCTCCAGCTGGTTCCTTGGCTGGTCATTAACGTGTAATTAAGCAACCGCCGGGAGCTGTGACTCGCTGAGACCGGGGCTTTGCCATGGAGGTGAGCAAACAAAACCAAGCTGTAACTCCTGCTCTGGGTTCTTCCCTGCAGCCTGCCCCGTTCTGGGGGCGCAGGCTGTGGCTGGGAGTTACGTGCTCGGCAGAAGGCTTCCTGCACCGGGGGAGGAGGAGGAGGAGGAGGAGGAGGGTGATTGTGCTTTATGAGCTATTGATTTTATCCGCCAAGTGCCTTTCCTCCAGAGAGATTGAGCTCCTCGGGCCGTGTTTAAAATAATGCTCTGCTCTTCGCAGCCATCTCTCTCTCATCTCGCCTCGACCCCCGGGTGCTGCGTGTCCCTTATGGGATGTTCCCCCTCCCAGGATGCCCCATCCATTAACTCCTCCTCTTGCAGACTGGATATTTCTGTTCGATTTTGCTCTGTACGGCTCCATGTATTTCTTTGAAGGCCTGGAGGAAAGGATCTGATGTATTTGCAGAGTAAGAACACAGCCCTGTTCGTCTTTGTGGCGGTGGGTGTTGCTGTAGGGCTTCCCAGGGAACCATCCCAGCCACCCGTCAGATCTCTTTCCCTCTTCCCATCACTGCTGAGGTCAATGCTGTTGGGAAGAACCTCTCCATCCCCTTGAAATCCCCTCGGGCTCTGGCGCAGAATTAATATGCGATGCAAACTTTCTTCTGTGCTCGTGCATATGGCAACTTATGTATGTGATGGAGTCTAAAATTATCCAGCCCTTCTTAAAATCCATGTGTCCCGCTCCCAAGAGCTGCCATCCTTCCCAGTGCTCAGCCACCTGCAATCTGTTCTGCCTGCGCCTTTCCCATTATGTAAGTGCGAGGATTAATTGCATCGTTAGGCTCTCCCATATCCCTGCCGCCGCTGCCGCCACTCCCCTCTTTGCAGAAGGTCTCATTTCCAACGCCGCTTCTCTTTTCAAAGGAATGGGGCACTGGGCTGGTTTTATTTTATTTTTAGAGTCTTTCCTTTTATCTTTTTCGGCGGTGTCCCACTGGGAGCTGCTCCAAGATTGCCGCGAAGGATGCGGCCGGGCTGCCGCGGTTCGGAGCCCGCCCAGGCCGCGGAGCCGCACTCGGGTTCTGCGAGGCACGGGCCGGGTCTGCTCCTCGAGGGCGCGAAGCCCAGCGGCTGCCTCCCGCCGTCGGACCCCTCCGGAGCTGGAGCTGGTGGGCAGGGGGTGGGTGCCAGGTCCTCCCCATCCTCCGCCGTCCCTGGCCCTGGCGTTGGCTTCCCCTGGCCTGCTCTTTGTTCCGGCAGCGGCGCGTGCCAGCGTCCTCCCGAGGAGCCTTGTCACAGCCTGTTTGAACCAATTCAAGTGGAATTGGGAGTAAGTGGAGGAAATGGGTCATTTGCAAAATAGATGCTCGAGTCTGGGGAGAAAAGTGACCCTGCCTCATCCCATCCCCCTGCACCGGGCTTCGCCAGGGTGCGGGGGCTGGCGAGCAGCTGCCCCTCTGTCCGTCCGTCCGAGGGCTCTCTGGGAGGGAGCGTGCGGCTCACAGCGCCGGGGAGTGGAGGAAGAACCCCGAAGCACCCGCGTTCTGCAGCGTTCTGCACCTCCCTGCGTTTCGGCAGCCTTCTGCCAGCTCAGCACTGGGACCGTGCCAGGATGCAAAGAGCCAGCATTTCAGAAGTGTGGGCCTTTGGGAAGGCGTTTCTTCTCAATCTTGCCTCTGGAAAACACCTTTGTTGGCCATGTCCGTGGCCGGGCTGACGTCTGCTGTTGCATCCTGCTCCGGATCGCGTCCTGTCCTTCAAACCGGCCAGGATCCCAGCTCTTTTCTCCACATCTCCTCCAAACCATGTCTGCTGGCAAAGTGGAATGAGCGCTGGAAGATTCTGGGTGCGTGCTTCCTTCCAGCAACCCTTCAGCTTTTATTTTGGAGGTGAGCGCCGTTGCTACCTGGGGGCTTGGCACGGGGCGTGTTTTGGTGAATCAGGCTCGCCGAAGGTGGCCTTGGTTTCGTTGTATTAAACTGTCCAGATTCACATTCCTGAGCATTTCATTTATGCCCGGGGTGCATCCTGGCAGCGAAGCCTGCAGCTCTTCCTAAAAAGGTGTTGCTGCTGGCTGGCCTCGTTGCTTGAAATCTGGGATTTTACAGGTCTCCCCATCCCGAGTGGGGATCCGCGCCTCCTTCCCGGGGTGGCCAGCGGTGAAGCCTGGGTCCTGCGGTGTGGGCCGCTCGGTAACACTGACAAGGACGGGTGGATGGTGGATCTCGAGGAAGGATGCTTGGGGGGCGAGGTGTGGTGCCCGTGTGCAGGGCTGAGGAGGGCTGGGATGGCCCCTCCAGACACGGCGTGATCCGCGTTTGTGCTCCCGAGAGCCGGGACGCTGCTGCGCTGCGTGCGGGAGGTGCCCTTCCAGAGGCGACTCGGTCTCTGCGCGCCCGCGCTGAGCGATTTACATCTCCCCTCGCGTGTCACTGCCGTCTCGGCAGCCTTGCGTGGCTTTTCTCCTGCTCTTCCCTAGGCCGGGTGCATTTTCCATCGTGTTTCTGAGGGACTGGGGGTTCTTTGGAACCATCAATCACCCGCGCGCCCGGGGAGGTGGCAGCTGTGCCCCAGGGGCCGGGCTGAGCTCCGGCAGCTTCTGCCCCCGGATGAGCGTTGTGGGCAGCGTGGGCAGGGACCCAAGACCCCCAGCGCGTGGGGGCAAGCGAGGGGAGGTGAGATAACAGATGTCAAGGGAGTCAAACCTTTTGTCCTTCGAGTGAAGGCGGCGGAGCAGCAAGCGTGAGCTGTGGTTTAAAAAGCCACTGATAAACCTTGTCTGGGCTAATTACCCAGCCTGGTCCTCAGGCTGCCGCTCAGGGCTCACGCGAGCCTGCCGCGAGAGCGGGCTGCGCTGTGCCGAAAGCCAGGGAGCTGGCTCCAGGTCCCTGCTCTGGAGCATGGGAGAGTGTGGGCGGCATTCCCATGGGAGCGTGGGAGAGCCTGGGCGGCATTCCTGCGAGAGGGTGGGAGAGCCTGGGTGGGAGAGCCTGGGCAGCATTCCCATGGGAGCGTGGGGATGCTCTGCACAAAGCCCCCCTCTCCTGAGAGTATTTTCCGCCTTCCAAGGAGGGCGTGCACCTGGCACACACCGCTTTTGCCGGAGAAGGGATGTGCGTGCGTGGGAAGAGCTGCCGTGGCCGGTTCAGCGCCGAGCCCCACAGCCGGGCGGGCAGGCGGCCGTCTGCCCACCTCCTTCCCGGGCAGCTCTGCAGCCGGGCAGCCCCGTGGGCATCCCCAACTCCAGCCAGGCTGTGGCAGCCAGCCGGGAGCCCGTGTTCTCTTCTGTGGGAAGAAGCAGCAATTTCCTTGCCACGCGCACCCGCATGAGCTGGGAGCCATACGCATGCATTGCACAGATAGACATATATATATTTATATAAAACTGTGTGTTTTCCTGTCAAGCCAACACTTATTTATTTATTAAAAATGCCATCCGTCAGGAGCCGCAACATCTGTTTGTGAAAAATAGCACATCCTTGGGCTGGAGCCAGGAAAATCATTTCATTACGAAATTGCAACTGTAAAGCAGCGCAAAATCACACACCCACTGTACACTGAGATGCTTTTGTTTCCAAACTGCTCATTAGGAACGCTGCACGAGCCAGAATTATACCCTGCGTAAGGTGAATTGGGAGAAAATGAGCCCACCCGACCCCCTAAGCGAGCAGCGGTTGGCGCGGTGGTGATCATCTCTGGTTAATCCCGCACCCGCGGCGGGGCTGCGCGAGCCTTCCTTTCCGTCCCGGAGGGGAGACGTCCTCGCGTCTCTTCCGTTCTTCATGCCTAATTCGGGCTGACAAGGAACATACTTGAGAGGATAGGAAACGAGAAGCCCAGCTTAAAGATTATTTTATGTAAGGCAGGGCAGCGGATCGTGTCGCCGCTGCCGGGGGCTGCGCACGGCCCCGTGCCGGGATGGACTTGGGGTGGCGGTGGGGGGCTCTGCGTGGCGGGGGGCTCTGCGCGGGATCCCCCTGGTTCCCGTCCCCACTCTCTCTCCTCTCTTTCCTCCACAGGTCTGGCGGTGCACCAGATAATCACTATCACCGTGTCCCTCATCATGGTCATAGCTGCGCTGATCACAACTCTTGTCTTAAAAAATTGGTAAGGTCCCTACAGTGTTTGCCTTGGGGGGTGTGGGGGCATGGGGACAGGGTGGGGACGGAGGGGCCTCTCCAGCTGCAAGCATTAAAGCCCATGGCATCTGCCGGGATGGCTTTGGAAAGGCATTTTGGGAGCAAATTGGGGGGGGGTTAACACTGGAACATCCCAAAAGCACTTGGGATCCTCCATGTCCCCACAGCTCCCCCACCTCTCCCCACGTGGTGGGTGGCTTTGGGGTGCGGCACATGGCCAAGCCCCACGTGGGACATGTGCACATCGCTGCTTCGGGGTTGAGTCACGGCAGCGTGAGGTCAAAGCCGCGCGTTCGGCCGCAGCGAGTGTCCCCGCGAGGGTGCTGGGACCGGCCCTGCGCTGGGGGGCATCTCCTCTGCCGCTGGCTTAAGCAGCTTTGCTGCTGCTCCTCAGGTCACCAGCCGGGCTCGGCAGGCAGCAATTGCGTTTTCTGACCTTCCCTCCGCCTCCGGGGACCGAAGGGCACCTTCCGAGCCCTTCGGATGCCGCCGGTTTGCAGTGTGCCCCGTCCCCTGCAGTGCTCCGCGCTCCTCCGGCTCAATTTGCTCCCGTTTATCCTCTCGGCCTGGCTGGGCGTATGGCAAAATAGGTTAGCTGTTCGCTTCAGGCGCTCGTGCCTTTACCTATTTTCCCAGGGAAACTGGCCTACTTTGAGGTCAGCGTTGCCGGGGCAGCGATACGGCCGCAGTGCTGGGCCGGTGGGAGAGCCAGTGCCTGGTGCTGCCGCACTCGGCGTTGGCGATGCTCCGCTCCGGCGATGCTCTTGATTGCAGCAGATCGATTCCTGCGCCCAGGAGGAAATTAGAAAAGCGGGTTGATGAAGCAGCCTGCTCGCTCCCCGGGATTAGAGGAAAACCTCCGGGCAAGGCTACGGAGGCACCTCAGTCTCGGCAGAGGTTTAACGAAGCCTTGCAGCCGGCCGAAAGCGCGAGTTCCTCGCCCCTCAGCTTGCTTTGCTGGGAGTGGGCCCGCGCGGAGGCTTTGAGTGTGCTCAGTTTTGTATCTCAGGCAGGATTTACTTTGCTAAACTTCCCTAGTTGTAGCAGTATTTCCGAGAAAGACCGTGGAAAATACTTCCAAAAACGCTTCTGGGATTTTCCTCTAACGGTGGCCATAAGCATCATTGATCCAGCCGACCGTGGCTCGGCAGAACAGCTCGAGTAACCTAATGCTGAGGCCAAAAAGGGGAAAAAAATAAATACAGACGTTAGTGCAGAATAGGAACTGTTTACTGTGAGTGAAACTGGGAACTCACCGGAGGATACCTGCAGCGAGCTCGGTCAGCAGCCAGCAGCGTCGCAGGCAGAAAAGGAGCTTGCTCAGCCCCAGCGCGTGCCAAGCCGTACGTGGGCTTTTTGTGCATTTTCTAGGCCACCTCCGGTGCTGCCTGTGCGGGCGAGGGCCGGCCACGCGCTGGCTGCGGGCTCCGTGGCGGTACACATGGTCACCAACCCCAAAGGCGTGCCGCGGCGGAGCTGACGGCTGGTTTGGTGGCTGTCTCCTTCGGTCGCGTCAGCCGCTGCTGCTCCCGGGAGCCCCACGCTCTGGCCCCGTGGCTCTGCCTTCACGGGCAGCGCCGGCGTTCCCGGCTCCCGCTGCACTCGGAGCTGCAATCTTCCGAAACTCCAATATTGTGACAGACACTGTCAGTCCTGTTGGGAAAAAAGTGACATCTCAATTAAATCAGCGTACAGAGGACCAGCCTGAGCGAGGCAGGCTCCTGCTAGCCGGCAGTCTCCGTGTTTCGCACGCACTGAACCAGGAGCCTTGCACGGCCACGAGATCCCGCTGGAGCCTCTGGAGCCGGTGGAGTCTCCGGGGAGCGGGACTGCCTTGCCAGCCGTTCCTCGGCCGCGGGGAGCGAGTCCGCCATGCCAGACCCGTTTCTGAGCTTATTGATCCCGAAACGTCAAAGCCTCTTGGTGGCTCCCAGGTGGAGAGGGGTTAACCTCACTGTTCTCACCTCGGTCTTTTCACCTAAAAAAGGCTCGTTTCCTGCAGGTATAAACATGACTTGCTAAGTAATTCCTCTGGCAGTAAAAGCTTGTATCTAAAATTTAAATTTGATCCTTAAAAAAAGAAAAAAAAGGCAAGCAAAGTGACTGCTTGATTGTGGCTGAGCGTTCCAAAGTGCTTGAACGCTAATCTGATGCTGAGCGGTGTGTAATTAACGGCCGAGAAGGCGCGTTCCCCTGCCGTGACGCGCGCTGCGTCCTCTCCCTCCTTCCCTCCCCAGCTGCGCGCAGAGCGGGCGCCCACGGCGCAACAGCCACCAGCGCAAGCTGGACCAGCAAGAGGAGAGCTGCCAGAACCTGACCGACTTTGCCCCCGCCCGCGTGCCCAGCGCCCTCGACATCTTCACCGCCTACAACGAGACGCTGCAGTGCTCCCACGAGTGCGTCCGGACTCCCGTGCCCGTCTACGCCGAGGAGGTGTTGCACTCGCCCGGGGATTACAAAACAACCTTCAATGGAAACAGGTGAGGCCACGAGGCTCGGGGACGCCGTCCCGCGCTGGGGGTCCACTGCCCCTCTTTTCCCAGGGGGGACGGGGAGCGACCTCTCCCAGAGCCCTTTCGCTGGGCGCTGGGGCAGTTTCAGCGTGCGGTGGATGCGTGTCCCCCATCAAAGTGGGAGGAAGAAGCAGTAGGAGAGTTTTGAGGGAGAAAATGACCTGGTTGGAGCGTGGCATGTGTGCCGCCCACAGCTGATGTCCACCTGCACATGGCAGCAGCCTGGAAGCCAACAGCTTCCTAGAGATCTTTCTAACTGTCAGCTTTTGCGTGCACACAGGGTTTTGCTGGTTTTTCAGGCTTTCCTCAGATCCAAGGTCAATAAGCCCATTCAAAGCATTATTTTAGAGATTTATTTTTTTTTTCCCTCTTAAAAAGCTGCTTTTTGCAGCAAGCCGCCTCGGCTTGCTCCTCGTGTGTTACGTACCAGCACGTGCAAGGCTGTTTTTCCTCTCGCTGCAGATCCTCTTCTTCTGACCGGCATCTTATTCCCGTGGCCTTTGTGTCTGAGAAATGGTTTGAAATCTCCTGCTGACTGGCCGAAGCCTGTTTGACTCTGGGGGCAGGGCAGACGCCGTCGGGCTGTTTCCTGGTAGGTACCGCGCGCCCCCCGCGTCCGTCCGGTATCCACCGCGTGCCCATCATCCCCCGCCCGCGAGCAGCCGCTCTCTTCCCTGCCTGGTGCTGTCCTCCCGCTCGCACTTTGGGGACGTGGGACCGGAGCAGGGTGGTTCGCCCAGCCGGGATGGCCCCACACATCTCCGCCGTGGGTGGGATGTCGGTACCAAAATGGCTTTTCCACAGAGGTGAATTACAGACAGGCTGGGGCTAAAAGGCAGGGACTGGGATGATGTGGACTTGAGGGCAACGGGTCCGTGGGGCAGCCTTGGGCTTCAGCCTGGCCCCGTGCTTCCAGCCCAGCTCCACATCCTCGGACAGCGGCAGTAATTTCCGTGCTGCGGGGTGGCCTGATCTGTAACGAACCTCTTGCTGCATGATGGACAGCCCGTCCCGTTCCAGAGCCACGCATCCAACATGCATGCTCCATCTGTACCCAAAAGCTCATTTGATGATGTTTGCTGTCATAAACCCTTCCGTGCTCCCGCTGCGAGGGTGCTGGGGTCTTCTCCTCCTCCTCCTCCTCCTGTGCCCCCCCTTGCTCTGCAGGAAGCCGACCGTGCAGGTCCCCAGCAGCCAGTTCACGCCTCGGGTACTGCTGCAACCCAAGGCGTACGACAACGTTGTGCTGGTTTCAGCAGTACCTTATCTGGGGATCTCGTTCTTTTTTCTGAGTTGGCTTGCGCCATTTTCACCTCCCCATGTCGCTTTTGAAGGTGCCGCGGCCGATGGCAATGGCAGGAGAAGCAATGAGGGTTCACGGCGTGCCAGCTCACTGTGGGGCAGCGGTGCCCGTTGGAGCCGCGCGCTTCGGTGAATTAATTGGTCTGTCCCAGGTCCCTGCTGTAATGAATCATATATTCAGTGTAAATGAAATTTCCAGCCTTCCCTGACTGCAGCTTTGCTCAGAATAGCCTGTTTAACATCGTGCTCCGCTATTGAACACAGAAATATAATTAGATTAGAATGGAAGGGAATAAAAAGTTAATGGTCTCGGCTGTGCTGGGGGCTGGCGGTGCCAGGGCAGGCCAGGTGAGGGGCGAGGAGGAGGGTGGAGAGCACAGGCTCAGCCGTCTGCCGCCGGCATCCGTGCCCGCAGGGTCCCACCGGCATGACCCGCTGCTCAGTCAGCCGAAGCTTCTCCTGGCCGGGGGGGCTCTGTTCCATGTGGAAAGGCTCTCACTCTCCATCTCTTGATGTTCTCCCATGATTTCTCTGGCTCTCTTGTGGCCGCAGAGGTGGTGTTGGTGAGGAGGGGGACAAACAGAGAGGGTCTGCAGGGTCTTCCTCAACAGCACGCGGGGACGCTCACTTCGGGAAGCAAACAGCTGTAACCCGCGGTGCCTTTTGCACCGTGAGCTTTGCAGTTTGTGATGTCTGTCTGTTGGCTTAAAAGGATTTAAAAAAAAAACACGCACAAAACCCAAGCCAGTTGTACTGGGATGCTGTCAGCAGCTCCCGCACCTCAAGTAGGAGAGGGAAGGAGCAGGAGCAGCTCGGAGCTGTTGCAGGCTCTGGGAAGCCGGTGCCATTCTTGCTGCTCCTGCCTGGGGTCCTGCGAGACTGTGCCAAAGACCGTGCCCAGGATCTACGGACTGCTCCGTAGATTTCTTCAAATAGTCCAAAGCCTGTCCATTTTGCCTTATTAAATCCTTGAAATTCTCATTGACCCGTTTTCATGGAATCCATACAGCACCTATTGATGCGCCCTGGAAAAATCTATCCGCGTTGTACCTGGAGCGCTAGCTCCATGGTAATGTTTCAATTATTTATACAGCTCTGGAGGCTGATGCTTGGTTTCATTAATGTTAACAAAATGAGATTAATCCAAAAACCGTTCCCTGCCTGTGTACATGTGCGTAGGTGTGTTGGCACCAGAGCCTTTCTGGAACACGCCTGCCTAAACGGTACGTCGTGTTAGAAACCGGTGACTGCTGTGGAGCCCTACGTACGTGGGGAGTCACGGCGAGAGCGGCACCGATAACAGGTGCCCCCCAAAATGGGGTCAACCCACATCTTTTAGAAGTTCCCAAAAGGTTGCTTAGCACTTTTCCCATACCATACTATTTCCCACGTGCGTTCGCCGGCCCCTTCTGCCCAGCCGTGGTTGTTGGAGCGGGGACCTGGCAGGGTCGCGGCGCGGGAGCCTCCCGAGCGGGCTCTGCTCTGCGCGGCGGTGCTGCATGGCTCTCCCCACCGCCGTCGGCGCAGCTCCCCGCAGCTTCCCAGACGCCAGCAGTCGAGAGATGCGTTGCAGCCCCATGCAGACAGCGTTCTGCGTGAACACGTCGGCGCCCGCGGGGGCATCCCATGGACAAAATGAATATTTCAAGTTTCCCGTGCGGCTGTGTGAGGTAAACCCTTCCGAGAGCAGATGGCCCTGGCTGGTGGCGTGGGATGAGCTCCGTGGGAGGTTGTCCCCTCCGCGCTGTCACCGGACAGATGCTGCTGTCGCAGGAGGAGCGGTGGCACTGAGGATGCCTTTCCAGCTCTTCTTTCTGGAGGAGAGACTGGTGGAGGAGATGCAGCTGCTCCGGGCTGCGCCTCTCCGGGCAGGATGGCTCTTTTCCCGGCTGGCTTTTGCAGCGGCAGCAAGGTAGCCTGAAGGTGACGGAGCTGGCGCTGAGCCGCTGTGTCTCGTAGAGGTGGAAGGATGCTCTGGGGCGCATGGGGCTTCCTGGCAGGAGGGGATGCACACAGCTTCATCTTCCCAGCCCCTTTCCTTCGGCACGTGCGGAGGATGGAGGGGAAGGAGGGGGGCACCCCTGCAGCCGAGGCAGGCGGAGGCTGGGGGCTCTCCTGGCGCTGTGGGTGCACGGCCGCACGCAGGGAGGGTCCAACGCCGCACCGGACTCCGCGACAGAAACCCCTCTCCTTGGAGAGGCTCAAAGCGCTTTACGAGTTCTAATTGATGGCACTTCACAGCTCTTAGCTGTCTAATAAGCAAATTAGTACGACTGAGTGCGTAGAGTCGGAGCCGAGGCGCTGACGGACAGTGCGGCCAAGGACAGGGCTGGCAGGGCGGAGAGGGAGCGCGGACATTTCGGCTGGATGAGCGCCGGGAGGCTGGTTGAGTTTAATGTGGACCTCGCGTCTTGCAGTCCGTCAGCGCCGCACGCGTACCGAACGTCACGCTGCCTAAATGGCAGCCTGGCATTTGGGGATGCTGACGGCGGCGGCGGGCTGAGCGGTTGCAGGGAGCAGGTGCACGGGCACGTGCCGCAGCACAGCCTCCGGCCCGCGGAGCCGCGGGCAGCGTGGGGTGGTGTCGGGAAACCTGGGGAGCCCGTCTAGTTACACGGCAAGCAGATGTTGGAGCTATTTCCTGGGGTCGCATTCAGCCGGTGCCAACGGGAGCGATGGAGAGGGTTCACGTGCCGCTGGTGTGGTCCCTGCCAGGAGCAGCTGTCGGAGCCTCCCAGCAGATCGCTCCCTCCGGAGCGCGGAGGGGGCTCACACCTAGGCAGCCGGCACCAATTCCTGCAAACGGAGCCCAGCCCCGGGCTGGTTTAGGTGAAGGAGAAGCAGTGGGTTAAAGCATCCCTGCCAGGCAGCTCATGCAGAATTACCTGCACGGAGGTGTAAGCAGCAAAGCTGTGTCCCGACAGCGGCCGGTGACAGAGGTGACGCAGCGGCAGGAGCGGCCGCCGCTTTGCAAACCCAAAGGTGGAATTTGCTGAAGGCTCGAGCAGCTTTGGCCGGGCAGCACCGCAAACTGCGGCTGTTTTGCTTTGGTTTCAAACTGGCTTTGGGGCTCTCTGAAATGAAGTTTGAGATTTCGCTTTATTCTTGTCTTTAATCCCGCTCTCTTTGACTGAAAAACCCCATGGAATGAGATTATACACAAATCTGTGAGGTTGATCAAGCACTGACCTACTTTGCACAAAGAGGCTAGTTGGAACACAATACGGATTTTGCATCCCGCAATGCACGCGTTGGGCAGCGTTCACCCAGAGCTGTGTAAACGTTCGGCTGGGGAAGCGGTGATCCGCAACCTGGAAACCGTACCGGTACGGTCACGTTGGTCTGACCCCAGCTTTTGCACGGGGCAGTTAAAATTTACAGTGCTGTGTGGTAATTCTGCGCTTTGAACGCAGCGAGCAGCTGCTGCGGCGGCCCCGTTCTGCCTGACAACAGCAAGCAGTTTGTATTAGCGTTAACAGATAATGAGTCACCCTAAAAAACCCAGCTTGTCTTGGGAGGAATCGCAGCGGTCCCAGCAAAGCCCCAGTGCCGGAGATTAAGGACTCTGCAAAATCTGCCTCGCTAATTAAGACTTCAGCGTCGTTCTTGGAGGCGGTATACATCAGGCATCTCGCTTAAAAATAACGTGGAAGAACGAACCCCCGCCCAAAAAGCAGATTGCATCGCTAGATGCTCGTAGCCAGCGAGGCAGGGGCCGTGGCGTGGGTACGGCGTGCGCGTCGCGAGCGCGCCATACGCAGCATTTCGCTGTGTGTACGCGTGCTGTGTGTAACGCCCGCACCTGGGCAGCTGTCTCGTGCTGCGGCGTGTGTCGCCAGACGTAAAGCCACGCACACGTCGAGCGAGCGGCCGCGCGCTAGTGGCGGGGAATAATTGCCTTCACGGAGAGGTTTAAAGATTAGGCAGGGAGAGCGATTTCGGAAGACGAGAAATAAATAGCTTAAGAAGAACTTCAATGGGATCTCTGTTTTTGATGCTTAACCAATTCTCCATTGATTTCTTTAGGGCATTTAACTTTAGAAAATCTTGTTAGTGCTCGTCATCGGCTCCTCATCTGCCGGAGCACTCGCTGCTCTCAGCCCCAGTATGAAAAGCTCTGGAACGCAGGGATGCTCAGAAATAAATCGCGCTTTGGAAAAGGCCCTGGGGGGATAGAAGTGTGCAGTAAGGCACACCGAAGCCTCTCAGGCACTCCCACTGCTCACCCAAAGCATCCTGCTCCCAACGCCGGCCTCCCCGGTCAGAGGGCTGCCAGCGAAGTTGGGCAAGGCTGGGCTTCTCCAGGGAGGCAGGAGCACTGGTCCCAGTCCCAAATGCAGGCTGGCAGCTGGGGAGGGGGAGGTCGCCAGCATCCCGCTTCCTCCGTACCCCGCTCCCCCGGGATGCTCTCCCGCTGCCCTGCTGCGCCGCTGCCCGGAGGAGGGGGAGGCCCCCGGGGGGCGTGGAAGAGGCGACGCGAGTCGTGGTGTGTGTGCCTGTCATGATTTAATCTTTGTTTTTCTTCTTGTCCTTAACAGGATTCCATTGGTGAACCTGTAAAAAATATTAAAAAATAATGGGTTACCTGTACCTACCATTTCTGTTTACCAGTAGGAGACTCAAAGAGCAGCGTTCTATGGGCCAAATATATTTTTATAAAAATGAACACGCCTATAGGTAACTGCGTTTTTCAACGAGTGCGTTTTTTGGAGAAGAGAAAGACAAACGTGCGAGCGAAGAACCCGGTGGAGGAAGAGGAACCGGCGAGGGACTGAGGGGAAGGACTGGGCGCCTGGAGCCTGGGCGCGGGCGGCGGCTCCCAACCTGTGCCAATAATACCATTATGTGCCATGTACCGACGCAGAGGCCTCGCGCCGAGCCGAGGCGGAGCGGAGAACGCCTGGAAGCGATGTGGAGGACGAGTGGGGTGTCTCTCCCGGTGGGGTCATTCATTCCGGTCCATACGCATACATACATACGATATATGTAGAGAGAAAATATATATATACACACACAGACACCTTTTGTACTGTAGCGATTTTTGCAGATCTTAAATACTCATTTTTAAAGAAGATGTCATGGGCTAAAGGTCTCATTTCTTTAACACACAGAATACCAACTAGGTGAACCCATGTTTTCTACTGGGGCAGCTTGCCTTTCAAACCTATATGTGTATATATAGGTGGAGATATATACATATATATAGTGTGTGTGTATGTATAAGCATATATATGTATGTATACATATATATATCTGTAGCTTTGGTTCTTTTTGGAAATGCACCGTGGCGTTCCCGGGAGCGGGGCAAGCGGATGGCGGTGCGGGGCCAGGCGGGCGGGGGGCTCACAGCAGGTGGGTGCCCCGGCTCCTGGTAGCCTGCAGCAGCTGGAGGTGGGGGTGAAGGATGTTTCCAGATTTCTGCAGCCCCATACGCTGTCAAGGCCGATGGGAAGGAGCCCAAAGCCCCTGTCTGCCCTTTGTTTGGCAGAGCTGCGGTCCCGCTGTGTGAGGCGTGACGCCTCGGGGCTGGCCCGGGACGGGATTTAGGCGTGGACTTCCAGAGGATGGGCCTCTCTTGGCACAAGAGACAAATTTCAGGAGTGGGATGTGGGAGGTTTTTTTTTTAAAATGGCTTCTAAATTGGCCCCGATGCCAAAGCGTGCTCAGCCCATTGTGAGAAACAGGAGAAGAAGGGAAGGAGCCCATCGCCCCTGAGGCAGCCCAAGGGCCGTGGGCGCCAGGGAGGCCCCTCCTTCGCTGTGGTGGGCTCGCTCTGCCGTGGCAGGAGAGGATGGAGCCCACTGTCCGCAGCCGTGGGGATCATTTACTGGCGTTAACAGGGAATTCTGCCGAAGGGTTTGCCAGGGAAGTGTGGGTTTGCTGACTCCGATTTGGTGCGTCGCCCGTCTGGCTCCCGCTGGGGTGGGTGGGTTTGGTGGGTGCTGCCGAGCACCCCAGCCTACCCGCAAGACCCCTCTCTGAGTCCTTCCACGGAGCCGGGTGCTGCCGTTGCTGCAGCAGCCTGTGCCATGCCGCGCCCCTCCGAACCCGCGCGGCTGGGCGAGCCAGGCAGGAGGGGGGATGGCAGCGGCGGGCTGGGGGCTCCCAGCCCCCCTGATGTCTTGCCACGGTTTGCTTCTGCTCTTTAGGCACCCTGCTCCCAGCCCGGGCTGGCCCACGCAGCCCGTGCCACGGCAAAGCTTGCAGAGGGCTTCCAGGTGCTCGCGCCGTGCGGCTGGTGCGAGGGGCTGGCCTGTGTCGGATGCCGATCTGGGTCTCAGCCGGGCTGCTCCGGTGTGGCACGGGTGGGAATGGCAGCAGAGTTCAGACCAAAGTCCTCCCGTTCTTTTTGTAAACTGCCCTTCGTAAATGCTAGCGATTTTTTAGAGCTGTCCAGGTACACGTTTCTACTCAACCACTAATTATTCAGCTCCATTTCTTTATTATAATGAACGTGCAGTTTAAAAAAAAAAAAAAAATAGAAACTTCTGGTATTGCACGTAGCCACATGTGCAGTCTCTGTTTCTGTTCACTTTCCTGTCCTTTTCCGATGGAATTGCACAGCCTGCATTATTTTTCCTGAATTTTTGGAATCTGCCCCAGGAAGAAGTCTTCCTTGCTGGACCTGACGGTGACCTGTGGGCTTGAACCAAACCTCTCCGGAGGCATCGGCAACGTTCCCTGCTGCTCCGATGAGCCTGGGGTGTCGCCTTGGGCACGTTGTGTGCCGGGGTCGCTGCCGCCGAGCAGCCAGAGAGGAGGAGGGGGTTCCTGTTTTAGTCCCTGACCGAGCCCATTCCTTCCACGGAGGTGGGTTATCCGGAGCGCTGAGCCGGGTGGGCGCAGGCAGCAGCAGAAATGCGTGTCCCCAGGGCTGGGTTTTTGGACTGGGGGTATTTAACAGGGCTGGGGAGCCCCGAGGAGCGCAGATTCTGAGCGCCTGCTCCGGGGCGATCCCTCGTCTCCGCACGCCGAGGCTTTTGCGGTTTGCTGAGGTAAATGGCGCAGCCCCTGCCGATTGCCCGTGCTGGAACGGTGTGTGAGTTCTCCCTCTGTGTTTGGCTTGGCTGGCACCGATCCGCGCCGGCTCGGGGGCCGCGGCTGCTGTGCCTCACCCACTGACCTTCCTGTGTAGGTGCTGGCTGCACCCAGCAGTTCCTGTGGGTGTTCCGGTGTAATCTCAATAGCAGTTTGACACCATAAAATACATCCCAGTTCCCTCCCTCCTCAGCACTCGGAGCGTTGTGCTGTAACTCTGCACGTGCAGAACCCGCTGCCTGAAGCGGAGTCGAGTGGAGCAGTGCGGGCAGCGCTGGTGCCGGTGATGGAGAGGTGCCCTGCCCTGTGCCCGGCTCCCAGGAAATTCCCTGCGGAGCTGGGGGCAAAGAGGGGAAGTGTGTGTGTGCGTCTGTGTGCGTCAGGGAGAGAGAATGGCGGCAAATAACTTCAACCCCGGACAACGGGAGCGGGTTTCTGACGGCAGGACTCATGTGAGCTTCCCACAGGCTGCAGAAGGACACGGCCCCATCACCGGGAGATGAGCGGTGAACCAGGGAACAAAAGTAGATGCACAATCTTCCCTTATTTATAAGGACCAACAGCACTTGCACTTTATCAGAGAAACCTCCCGTCCCTGCGCACGCCAAGCACACCGACAAGGGCCGACTGCCCGGAGCAAGGAGAGGGAAGGGCTGGAGCTGCAAATGCCGTGATTTACGAGGCAGCATCCTAGCGTCCCAGTGGCTCTTGCAGTAAAGAGAAATGAACTGTGGTTATTTTATTCCCTACCATTGATGAAAGCCAAAAAAAAAAAAGAAATGGAAGCATAAAGTTGTATTTTAGTGGAACAGACAAAGCAAGCAGATCTTTTACAGCGAGGAAAAAGCAGGCAAGCGTGGCGTTTGCAGACACGTTCCCTTGTGAGCTTTGCCACGTTACGGCCGCGTCGTCTCGCCCTGAGGTCTTTTGGCTGCCGCAGGTGATGGCTCTGGGTGGGCTCCTTCCCCCTTTGCTGGACACAATGCTTCGTCCTCAGCTGGTGGGAATTGTGCCAGGTTCTGTTGGCTTGGGCCAGCCCAGAGCTTGCTCAGCAATAACAGGGTGGTTTCACCAGTGCTCGCAGTTCTGGGTACTTTGAGTTGGCTGGAGCCGCTCGCCCAAGCAGCTCAGTTTTGCTGCTGTGTGGGGACAGAGAGGACCTGGGCGCATTTGGAGAATTAGGGATTTTTCTGTTGTCATTCAGAAGCTGAGACAGTTTTCCAGCCCAATCATGTTGTGCAGGTAGCAGGAGATGTTCCAGCCCTGTGCACGGATGGCACTGTTTGTGTTGCGATGGGTTGAGCATCGTTCACCTTGTGATGGGTTGAGCATTGTTGGCATTGCGATGGGTTGAGCATCGTTGGCGTTGCAATGGGTTGAGCATCATTTGCATTGTGATGGGTTGAGCATCGTTCGTGTTGTGATGGGTTGAGCAGTGGCTTGTGAGCAGCCGGGTGCTGAATGTCACATCGCTGCGGTGCCGTGCTGGGGAGCTGCGGGCGTGTGTGCGGTGGGACTCAGCATGGTAAATTCAGGACAGCAGCCCGGAGCACAGCCTGGATGTGGCGTTGGGCTCCACAACTGCCCAGCAAGGCTGTATTTCCAGCGTGCCCTTTCCTTGGAAAACCAGAGCTTTTGACCGTGTGTTGTTTCGTTGTGGATCTGGCAGCTTGGGAAAAAAAAAATGTTTTGCTCCTTGCTTTGCCATTGACTTCCAGCCAGCTGCTGCTTCTTTCTTTTCGGTTCGTTTCACAGATTGCTTCGCCCCTTGGGAGTTAGGAAGAAATGCGTGACGGCTGCCGAAAGGCTGCCAGCTCCCCCAGATGTGTCTGCCTGTGGCTCGTGGCTTCTGTGTCGCGGCCCCTCCGGGCGCGGCGGCAGGGTTTGGTGCTCCAGCCCCTGATGTTTTTGTAAAGCGGGGTACGGCGAGGGCAGCACCCGCCCATCGCACCCCCGGGCGCGCAGGGTAGAGCGGGTCACGGGCAGCTGCCCATCTCTCCTGATCTGATTGTTTACCTTCACTCCGTCTTCCCGGCCAGAGAAACGGGCGGCAGCGGCGGTGCAGTGGGCAGGCGAGGGGCGTGCTCCCCGGGCTCCGCGCCACGGTCGGGCGTCAGAGCGGCGACAGCACAACCAGCGCGGGAGGGCGCGCGGGGCCGGATTTCGGGTTCCCTCTTCTCCATCGGCAGCTTGTTGCGAAGGAAGGTAGTTCAGCTAAAATGGTAGTTAAATAGTAGATATTCTACACATATTATATATTTTGTAAAAAAAAATTAAAATAAAATAGAACAAAAATATATATATACCGTCTCTGCCCCCCCATTTCAGGATGAATGTGGTTGGAATTTTCATTCAACCGGGTGTAAAACCTGTAAGCGATTTTTTCAAAACCAGCAAGAAATCCCTCACCATTTCTGACGTCCGTGGGTTTGGTCTCCAGATCTCATGTAACGCTTCTCATGCATTTTTAAGAGTTATTCTCAGCGTTTGTAGGTACATTTTTAATAGTGTCATGAGTGGAGATAAGATTTACTTTGAGAAAAAGTCTATGTTGCACAAAAACGTACACTAAGGGCACAGATTCCTGACCCAGATTCTTCTATTTTAGGTTCCGAGGGGTTTATTTTTTTGTTTGATAGGACATGTACAGCGAAGTTTACACTTTATTTTTATTTTGCCAAAAACCGTTTTCTAACATGAGACAGCTTTTACTTTGTAACCGGTTTTACGTCACTCAGTACTCCTTTATTTTCCTGGGAAAACCCCGCACCGCGGCTCGGCCAGCGCCTTCGCGTGCCACGCTCTCGCGGCGGCGGCCGTCAGGCCATCACGGTGGAAGCGGCCGTCGCCTTTCGGCGTGGCGGTTCTCCCGAGCCGGCTGCCGCGGGGCCGCGCAGGCGAGACCTGTTTTCTTCCCGAGTGCGTTTTAATTTGTCTCTGTACTTGGAAGCCGTGTGTGGAGCACTGTAAATGCACCCTGTACCGATTGCCCTGTGTATATTTAGTACTCCGATGTTGCTATTAAAACTGATATGAGAACCGCGCAGCCGGCTGCTGACTGGGTTCCTCTGCACGGCGGCTGTGGTCCCTGGGGAGGGAACGGGGTTGATTTGGGGGCTCCCCTGGAGAAATGTGCCCAGCTCCCCGGCCGCGCACCCCTCGCGACCCTGCCTTCATCCCAGGAAGAGGGTCTGGCGCGGCCCCTTGTCCCCGGTCTGCATTAAAATGGTATTTCTGTGTGCGAAGATGGGTGACGACGGGGCCGTCGCGCTCCCAGGCGGGGCTGGCGCTGCGGTTGCACGGCCGCGCTCTGCTCATGGGACGGCCGGACACGGGGAGCCAGGCACCCGCGCGCTCTCGCCGAGCTGGCTGGGCGGCAGGGACAGGTTCCAGAGCCCCACCGCGCTCCCACCGCCATCCTCCGCTGCCGGGGCGCCGC
>JAAGAY010147895.1:0-24135 GCA_011801015.1 Ardeotis arabs
TGCAAGTTAGTTTTATATGAATATTTTGATTGACTCAACATTGCTGAGTGCATGAGTCAAATGACATTTGAAACTTTGGACAAGTACAGAAGCACAATCTGTTATTGAAGAAAGGGGAAGAGACTGAGAACTTAAACCATAGTAAATTTAGACCTTCCCCGCACCTCAATCTGAGGAGTGCTAAAAACCAGAGATGGTGGAAACACTGAAGAAAGAAGTAGCAATTAGAAGGGGAAGGACTTGCTGAATTATACTGAATTACAGTATAAGTCTTTTGATGAATCTTTTGTACATCTAACCAGCAGGGCAGGTTTATGCATATTCAGATTCACTGATTTTGAAGCAAAATGGACATTCTGAAGTTATTTTTACTTTAAAAAAAAAAAAAAAAAGATTTTCATTTACCTTCTAGCAAAAACAGATGTCAGAATCTCACCAGCTGCTAAGCAGTAGTTGTCATCTTCCAGTGACCTAGGTGGAGATTTTTATTATTCAGCAGGCGTTCCCAGGACCTCCAGTCATGACAACAAAGCAATGTATGTGCTGGGCAGTAACTACTGTGGCATCTAGTTACACAGGTGGTCAAACACCCCTGAGGATGGCGTGATCAGTTTGGACCTCTGCCTCAGTCTGCATTTGGTGTGAATATAGGATGTATCTTGAGGATTTAGTGCTCTGGCACTAAGGTTCAACCTAAGGTACATATGTTTTCCTAATAATAGTATGAATGGAAACAAAAACATAAAAGCATTTTATTTCACAGATTCAAGAAGGTAGCAGTGCTGGGATTTTTACACGCTCACAGCATGCTTAAGTAAATTCATCCTCAAAACCATTATCACTTATAGAAAGGTGAATTTTAAAGGAAAAAAATAGAAATGCCTGTAAATAAATTGAGTGCAATTCTGAAAATACAATAGAGGTTCTATATTTTTGCATTAATTGCTTAATTTATTTAGTTAATTTTGCCTCAAGTGTATTTGATGGATGTCTAGAAGAAAATGGAAACGTAAATTACAGTAGATGCTTCTTAAATCAAAGAAAATTAAATAGCATTTCCCACACTACCTCCCATGTCTGCAGAATGAAATCTAGACAAAACTGAGATTTTTATAAGACACCAGAGTCTACAGTAACAAAGTGCAGAATGTTCATCTGTATTCCACTCCTTTAGCATATGAGTTTAAGCACTTAGTGACACTAGCTGAAAATATATGTGCTTAAATCTCAAAATGTGTCATGGCAAATCTTGCTGACCTTCCCAGGTCCCTTATGTTTTGTGTGCTTCTGGGATGCTGGTAGTGTGATGCTCAAAGCTGCCTTCGACCTGATGAAGTTCTGGAATTCACCTCATTACCAAGTTCCTTTAAGGCTTGCAGAGACCCATTTCTTCACCTCACTCTTTACGTGGGCCTAGACAGTTTCCTAGCTCATGTATGATGGTGACTTCATTATAAAACCCACTCTCTTACACAGACAACTAATTTTAAGAAGTACCTAGAACAGGATAGAGATGTTCCTAATGTGGGGTTTCAGGCCCAGCTGCCTGTGGTGAGCCCTATGCCTGGCCACCCCGGCTTCCCTGCCTTCCTTAGCCTTTTGTGGTACACTATTCAGGGCTGTCGCAAGCGTGAAGATGCCCAGCACCACCTTGGCCAACAATCTCTGTAGGCTAACACCTAAATCCTAACTGCTACTGTTAGATTCTTATCCCAGCTGTATCAGCTTACTGTTGGAAGGCTTTCTAGCTGTCCTTTAAGTGACATTACAGACATCACTCTCATGAAGTTGGTTCTCTCCTATTCTTCCTAAGCAAGGATTTAAAGAATCATAGAATAGTTTGGGTTGGAAAGGGACCTTTAAAGATCTTCTAGTCTAACCCTCCTGCAAGGAGCAGGGACGTCTTCAACTAGATCACGTTACTCAGAGCCCTGTCCAACCCGGCCTTCAATTAGGTATCAACTGTAATGGCTTGTATGGGGAATTTTTTAAAAAGCTATTTGCTATCATGAACTTGTTAGAGGAGTTTGCACTGGAAGCAATAATGTGGTGAGGTTTGTGATGGCTCATATCTTCTGTGGGCATCCTCTGGCCCCTAGCCTGAGAGCAGTGTGCTGCTGTAACCCAAGGGATTCCAAAGCAAACATGAACTCCAGCTATTGTGGAATGTCCCAAATTCTGTCCTGATGGTGTCACACTGTTATCTTTGGGACAGACCTTTCCCAAACTCTGTGTTTTGCGGATTCTTTTGGCTGCAGGAGGGGAGGCATAGCTCGTCTTTATATAGCACTGGGTGGAGGGAGCAGAGGTTCCCCATACGCATCTACAAAAGATTGTTGTGGTAACATGGGGAGATGATGGAGACTGTTCCTGGGGAGCTTGGCCACCCTTTATTCCTCCATCCCACCAACGCTCATGTCAACAGTGACAGATTTGCTGCTTAATTCTTCCATAAGAAAGACAAACTGTGAAGACTGGGGTTGGATTTTGAAAACCCTTTTTGGTTGGGCTTTTATTCAGCAAAATGAAAATACATCTGCTTCAGATCTCTGCTCACCAAAATCTCAAGTGGAGATGAAGGAGGTTATATCAATGTTTTGGTTTTGTTCTGTGCTTTAAGTTCAGTTCTTTGTGATGGACTTTTATTATACTCAGGTTCTTGCACCAGTACTGATGCTGTGGTAGGTGTGGACTATGTGCAGAAAAGCAATGCAGTGAAGCACGTGTCTCCTACATCTCATTTCATGCTTTCAGTTTGCCACATGTAAACAAAACCCCAGAGAGTAGATTTAGTTTCTCAGAACCAGAAATGTGTTTGTTTTTGCAGACATTTGGAAAGTTAAGTATCAGCCTTTTGATCTGCATTTTTATTCTTAACCTTCAAATGGACCAACAACTCATTGTTGTAGCCCAAAAATTGGCTACATGGAAATGTAAACACAAACAATAATTTCTGCTTAAATTTGTTATTTTTCCCCTCAATTTTTACCACAAAGATTTTGTCATAGGCAGTAATTGCTGTCATATTTTGATCTGTGCTCTAAAAATATTCTTATTAGGGGAATTGCAATGTTTTATCATCTGGATTGCTCAGATTTAGTATTTTTAAGGTCTAGATTCTGTTCACATCTAGTCTCAGTACATCAATAAAATATGAATGAATTGGATAATGAAGCAATAACACTAATTTATGTCGAAGAATATAGGATATTGTTTATGAGTTTGCCAAAGTGCCGAAATACTTTATCTACAGAAGGAATTCTTTTTCTCCCTTGCTGAGAAATAAATAATGCTCCAGGAATGGTCTGTCACAGGAGCCTCCTGCCATGAAATAAATGGGAGGAGACAAGGCTATGAAGGTTACTTTCCGCTCTGGAAAAATATTTACTTGGTGACACAGCTCTTATTCCTAGTCTTTGGCTTTTTAGTGCTAAGGACTAAATTGTACGCCCCTGTCTGTACATGAGAAGCCCTAAATTCAGGGAAGCTACCATAGTTTAGTCTAGAGCGACAGGCAGGCCATGGATAAAGAGAAAATCGCTTATGAGGGATGAGTAGTTTTATCTTTGGTATAGCAACTCTGAGAGAGGAGAGGGCGAAGGGCTGAAGTTGGCAGCGTGGCAGTTTACATCTATTTAGTGACCAAAACCCAGGGGGGCAGTGATGGCCGGGGCGTTATCATTCTGCAAATGATGCTCTTTGTCTCTGTGCCGTTCCTTTGTCTTGGACTGTTTTTTGTTGGGGCCTGTTCATTCTCAGGCAAGATGACCATCTCCTAATGAGAGTCTCTCCTAATGATATGTGCTCTAACGCACCTTATTATTTAAACTACGTCGTACTTCAAAATAAGGCACTTTCCACCTGACCAGTTTGGTTTTCAAGTTTCCCATTGGTAATGGTGGGAGTGGAGTGATGTATGGATTGATGTATTTCAGTCTGTCTTGGTGGAAATAGAAGATACTGTGATCAGTGAGAAAATTTTCAGGCTTCTAGTGTATGTCACCCTGGCTAATGATTGCTAAACTCTCAGTGCTCTTAACGATAGCCAAGAAGAGTGAACTGCTATTGTTTTTTGCTTGCTTGCTTGGTTTTAATGCAGAAAACTCTAAAATGAGACCTACTTTGCAGGTATTGTCAAATAAAGGACTTGTTCCTCTTCCCGTGGATTCCTTGCTTCCTATGTATTGTCTACCTGTAAGTGCTTATAAAATGTTAAAAGCTGGGCAGTCATGATTTGGAGGAGAAGTATATTTTAGAATAGAGAAAATTGAGCCAAATTGTGCCTGAGCTTATGCTTTATAGACTTCTAGTGCTTTGTGCCAGGTTCAAGGGAATTGTAAGCCCCAGGAGTATTTAGCCTACTAATTTCAACAGCTTTGTGTGTGAAACAAAGATCTCAAAGTATCTTACTGACCCATCAAATCCCAATTTTAATCAGACTGTTGAATGACTGCTGTGCCTATTGGAGGACTAGGGTTTTGGGTTTGTTTTTTTTTTCCATAATTGTCATTTTTCACAAGTGAAAAGAAAGGCTAAGCAAAACACAATGACACCTTTTTCCTATGGACTAAAGATATCTTTTGGAATAGAATAAAAAAAAACCCAAATCTGTGTATGCAAGAAGCGTGAGCTTCATAGCACTGTGATTGCATAATTCTAAGTTTGTTCTTAAATAAAATTTAAAAAGAATAATGAGAAAGCTAATTTATTTAAACATTAAAATTATTTCATTCATTCAGTTTAGATACAGGATAGCAAAATCATTGCATGCAGAAATCATTTTTATCTGGAGAAGAATTAGGGATAGCTTTAGCTTTTAAGTTAAATTTTAATATTTTTTCCTCATCTTTAGGAGGAAGTCCTATCCATCTTTAGGTTGCAGTCCTCAATAGTGTCTTTCATCCAATAATCACAGAGTATTATATAAGCCTTGAGAAGGTAAGGAAGAATCATTACAGATTGGTAAACTGAGACATAAGGAATCCAAATGACCTGCTTGGAGTGGCACAGCAATGCAGTGGCAGTACAGAGAGCGTAACCCAGCAGCTCTGACTCACTGGTCTTCTCGTATCCAGCAAATCACTTTTAAAGGCCTTGGAAGTTATCCAGAGAAATCAAAATCCTCTTCAGGTGTTTTCTGGTTTTGCCAATTGAAAGGCCTGTGATGAAGCAGACTTTGAAGCTTATTGTTTGCCTTCATCTTCTGAGGTTACTTACATTGTCACATGCCATTCCTTTACAAATGGAAAATGTTGCCAAGCAGTGGGTTGTTAGCTCTACAGAAACAGTGCAGGAAGCTTTGTCGCTGTGCAGAGAGCTTACAAAATATGTGCACTATTACATCTGTTTGTTTTCTGTTAGGTGTCTAGGCAAAGATCTGCCTATGTAGGGAAGCATCCCAGAGGAGCTCTGTCTCCCAGGCCTTCCTTGTCCGGATGGGAGCTAGACAATAGTCATGGCTGGATTCTGCAAGACCACTGAATGGCCTACAAACTCTGGAAGAAAATTATGACTCAAGCTCCCCTAACTGCAGCCTTTCTAAGATATACAAGGTTTCTGTGTTGTCAGTTCAATGTTCATCTTTTATTCACTTTTCTGTTCCACCTGGCTATGGATGAGAAATACAGCTTACCTTCTGGTGCTGCTCCTCACTGAGGAAGCCAGCTGAAGGCAGAAGAGTTGCTGTGGCTTCTATCTAATTCTTTTTGTTATATTTACCCTACTTCTCTGTTTTCTCTGCAACTGTGATGACTGTCCTTTGCTTAATATGAGATTTGCCGTTCAGTGAGACCCAAAATCCCATAAGCAGGCTGGTACGTTGGTGGCATCCTCTCATCGTTACTATATTTGGCCAGTAAGAACCCTCCAGCTCTCAAAAATTACTCCTTTGTACAGTTGGGTGTAAAGAGAACAGTGTTTTTCTAGCATGAGCTGTAAACTG
Source organism: Ardeotis arabs (assembly GCA_011801015.1). Lineage (NCBI taxonomy): Eukaryota > Metazoa > Chordata > Aves > Otidiformes > Otididae > Ardeotis > Ardeotis arabs. The sequence continues at coordinate 5,942 of JAAGAY010147895.1, forward strand.
ATAGCTGTACAATTTATTTATATTTACTTCACCTTATTTTATCCTCTCAATCAGGAGCTGAGGGAATTGTGTAGCAATTGGGCTGTAAGTGAGATGAATCTAACAGCTGCAAAATGCTGCGTTCAGAGTGAAATGGATAGTGTGTGTTCACAATTGCTTAAATAACACGTGTTTTAATGCAGGACTGTGTGTCATACTCATTTTTTTAAAATATAAAATATGCACTACGATAGGAAAAGTCAACGTCTCAGTGTTAATGGGGAATTTTTCCAAGACCTTACTTTCAAGTGCATGAAAGAGTACAATTTTGGGATAGCCAAAGGTGAATACAAACAAATTGGCTAGTCCATTAGTGTAGCTGTCCAGCTGTATCCCAGGCTCAGAGACCACTCCAAAACCACAAGCCCGACCGCCTCAGAAGCCTGCCAAGGAGCCAGCTGCTGCTAATAAAGCAGACTCTACAACTTGGCATCTGGGGCCTGTGATTCCCATCCAAAGGGAATTGTATGTGAAAAAAAATATTTGAAATTTGTCTTTTAAAATAGTGTTTTGCTTTGGAACAAAAATGCCTTAGACTAAACTTGCAACAAGTGAAAAACTATATAAGAGTGCTGTGGTTGCTATGGGAAGATAAATACTGTTCTTGCGTAAGGAGGTTGGATGTTGGAAGGAGGAGTGTTGTTCATTTAGTAACCAAGAGGCTTCTGGTTCAGCATTTCTGGATTATTGAGTAAGAAAGACCAAGGTACCTCATTATTCATGCTTTAACTGTGCGCACTTGCATGGGACACTTTGTTTATGCACTCAACGGTAGGGTTTAAGAACGAGGGTGTGTTCCTGAGACTGGATGAGAATTAAACACATTAATTTCTTATTTTTAAATAATGAAAAAGGAGAAATTTCATTCATTTTTCAAAGATGAAAACAAATCCTATTAGCCAGCCATGCTAAATTAATAAGCTGCTTGGAATGATCTACAAACCAGTTCATTCCCCCCACACTCCCCATTGAATAATGAAGCGTGAGAATTGAAAAATTAGTTGGTTGCATTGGTTATTTGAAAAATTAACAGCAAAGCCAGCTCTGAATTCCAGCTCCCTTTTGAAGTAAAATGTGTAGATTTCGCCTAATACTTTTTCCCTAGCGCTGCAGGTCCTGTGCTCGACTATGTTGGCAAAACGTCTTTCCCAGATTTCTACAGCTGGTGTCAGGGTGTTTTGAGCCAGTCTGGAAAACGGTGCTCCTCGTGGCTCTCATGGCAGAGAAGTTAAGTGCTTTGCCCCCAACCATGGAGGGGGCTGACGTCAGAACAAGGCCCAAATTTCCTGCTGTTGGGTGTGCAGGTGGCTCCCCAGGCAATGCCCCCCTTCGACATCATCTGGGATCTGAGATCGTCATCAGCTTGCCATTGCTTTCTTTCACTCCAGTTATTATGTGGGGATTAACGAACCAGACCCTCTGCTCATTTGGAGGCAAAACGCATACTTCTGCCGTCAGTCATACACTCGGCGGCTCAGGAAACCAGAATTCAAAGCTTTCTTCTGACCTGAGGCTTTTAGTCTGGCAACCAACCAGAAGATGTCATCAGCCCCAGTACAGGCAATTTTGTAATCTTTCGGTGGACTGTATTTTGGGGTCTTGGATATGCATGGAAATTACTGGGGGCTGCAGTGGCTAAGGTTTATTAGTGAAGAGAGTTTGGAGTATAGAAGTGCTTTGCTGATCTGAGAAGATCAGTGTCCTCCAAAGTAGAGTACGGCTGCCTCTGCTCACCCTTAAAGCATCTCTGTGGATGCTGCTGTGAAACTGGGCAGTTGTGTGTCCCTATTGTCTGAGCAGCTCTTGCTTGAGAGACCACCTATTCCATGGCCTAATTCTCTGGGTATACCGAGGACTTTTTTTTTTTTTTTTTTTTAATTTTACATGCTCAAAATGTGCAAGATTACCATGAGATGCTTCCTGAGCTCTTGATATACTAAAGCCAAACACGTGCTACGCAGAGTCACATCTACCTCTGCCATGGCCTGGAATGCCTAGAGATTGAAATACGCTTTCAGCCAGGACGTTTTAAGATGCGCGTGTCTGTATATTTGTTGAAGGTTACAGTTGTCTGCAGTTTTACCCAGCCATGCCATGGATGTGTCATGGAGCTGATTTCCAGGACATGCCCACGCCACTGGGACTCAGCCGAGGCGGTTCCCTGTACTGGTACTCAAGGCCGCTTCAGCGCTGTGTTTCTGGGAATGACATTGAAGCTCGGGTGGGTGGGGATTACCTGGTAGTAAAATGTTTGTGTAGAGAAACGTGAGCCGTATGCACTAAGTGCTTTTGATTGTCAGCAAAAGTATCTACACTGATACTAGGGGAAGGAATCTCATTCCCCTTTTACTGTAGATGAGAGTGAATGTCATTACTTGCTAGCATGGTGATTGCACCATCTATTAAACTTATTTTTCTTTCTAGTGGGTTCTACGTGAGTCAGCTAGGCTATATTGCAGAGAAATTCTGATGTTCTCACTCTTGGTAGTGTGTTTCTCCTCTCCTGGTTTAAAATAGGAGAAGCTGGGAAGAAGGAAGGAAAAGGTGGCAGGAAAGGCATCACTGCAAGTGCATTATTTTATGTGTTTCATAGAATGGAATCATAGAATAGTTTGGGTTGGAAGGGACCTTTAAAGGTCATCTAGTTCAACCCCCCCTGCAAGGAGCAGGGACATCTCCAGCCAGATCAGGTTGCTCAGAGTCCCGTCCAACCTGGCCTTGAATATTTCCAGGGATGGGGCATCCGCCACCTCTCTGGGCAATCTGTTCCAGTGTTCCACCACCCTCATTGTAAAAACATTTTTCTTAATATCTAATCTGAATCTACCTCCCTCTATTTTGAGACCATTACCCTTAGTCCTGTCACAACAGGCCCTACTGAAGAGTCTCTCCCCGTCTTTCCTGTAGGCCCCCCTTAGGAAGGCCACTATAAGGTCTCCCAGGAACCTCTTCTCCAGGCTGAACAACCCCAACTGTCTCAGCCTGTATTTCATCAAAGCCTCTGAGCTTCACCTATCAGTGATGGTCCCCTTATGTTCTCCAACTTTTTTTTTGGCTCTTCTAAGTAAAGGGACTTTTTGGAAAGATTTTAGAGCTACTAATTTAAAAATATCCATGTACCAAGACTCTGATTTAGTGTGTGCATAATTAGAAGCGCTAAAGTAGGGCCACTGAAATGAAAGGGGCAGTTGATTAGTGTGATCAGAATTACTCACAGACTTAAATATTTTCTCTCTTCAAGGCCTAAATGCAAAATGAGCATATTAGAAGTCACTAAGTGTCATTGCTACTATAATGAAAATTGCTTATGTTTTGCTTTTATTAGTCCATTAGCCCACTGTGGTTAATTTAGCATTGGCCCAGCATTTACCTGCAGTTGTGACCATGTGTGCTGCTAGCAGCAGAAGCTGGTTAGTTCATGGAAGCAGGATTTCCCTCCTCTCAGCAGGCGGTTACGTTCCTGGAGCTTTGACTCCAGTTCCTCCGGCTCTCCAGCCGGAGCCTTGGCCCGCAACATCCCCGGCCTCTTCCAGCTTCTCCCCTAGATCTCAGCTTTTCTGCATAGGCCACAGTGGTGACAGGACGTGGCCTTCTCCTTCCAACTGCTCCTCCGTTCTCCTGACAAGCACTCTGTGCTGTGAGTAAACACACTGATGGTCAGTGAGCTGGGTATGGTTGCAGCACCTTAATTTCCCTGTTGTTGCCTGAGATCGGAGATGCTTAGGTAATTTTTATAGCATACGTGTCTCTCCTTTCACAGCGTGTATTTACCAGGGAGTTAGGAGTGAGTGTTGTTTTCCCTATGAGAACGCTTCCCTTTTTAAGTGATATTTCTCAGTTGTGGCGTGTGGTTTGTGGTTGTTCAATAGTGGGTAAGGTTTTGAGAGCAGGAGGTCCTAGCCTGATCATCTTTTCCAAACTCTGTTTCTCTGTTGTGAAAGATGTCCGTAATGACAATCTTTTCAGTCCTTTCTTTGGATTTTTCCCCTCTCAGGCTGGCTAGCTCTCTGCCACCTGACTATGTGTGTACTGGATGCTCCTCGTGTTTAGAAAAGACTTAATAGGTTACTGGCATGAGCTCCCCTCCCTTTGGCTAGATACTCGTATTTTTGTCTTAGGGTATTCTTAAACCAGATTGTGGTTAAATTCTTTCTTTAATACCAGTTACTCCCAAGTATCTGTCATTTCAGAGCTTTATTTTGTGATCTAGATAAAATAGGCTTATAATTAGCTTCATTAATTCCAGATTAGAAAAAAATAAAGTAATGTACTTTATAGCTACAGCTAAATCCAAAATCTCTGCCTCATTTTGCATTTTTAAGGTGTTAGTGGCTCAGGGTGGGCACACGCGCTGCGGGAGGCGGCAGGGAGGGCAGGAGAAGCATCTCTCAATGCATAGCTCTAGAGTTACCTGGGTAAAGCACATGAGTCTGCCATGCTTTTGATTTGCAGTAACAGCCTTTTTGTTCTGTTTCGTTTCCAGCAGTCCTATGCACCAGCTCCCCACCCCATGGCTCCTCCCAGCCCCAGCACAAACAGCAGCAACAACAGCAGCAACAACAGCAGTGGAGAGCAGTTGAGTAAAACCAACCTGTACATTCGAGGCCTTCCACCCGGCACAACTGACCAGGACCTTATCAAGCTGTGCCAGCCGTAAGTGCGCTTAAAATACTCAGTGTCTTTGGGTAGGAAAATGTCAAAGCTGGCCTTTCAGTTTACGCTGAAGTATGTCCATAAAAAGACATCAGAAGCCTCCTGCACTTGAACCGTTATTCCTTTAGTTTGAACAGCTAATTAATGCCTGTTGAAAACCTCCTGGTAATGAGTGTTGGGAGATAGAGAGGTGAGGGCCTTCTCATTGACTTATGTTTGTTTTCATCGGGTTTCTTTCTTATGTTAAAACGAGAATTTGCATGGCAAGAAAACCTCCCTAACAGCAGATAGTTACAATGATCTGTGAATCATAACCTGGTGCACAACAAAACATGAGCCTTCCCACCTCAGTTATTTCTCATATCTTTTGATTGCTGTGTCACACATTGCTGGGCTCAAAGGTTGAGAAGTATGAAACACACTGAAGATGGCCTTGTAGCAAACATCTAATTAACTGCAGTTCACTGAAAACTGGTGATGTGGAAAGTAGCACCTTCTACCTTCTGGTTTATCTTGAGAGTCATGTTTGCAGATCATGCTGATAAATATCACTTTAGTTGTGTTTTATTCCTGTTGAAACTGGAGAGGCAGCAGGAAGGAGCTCTTTGCTTCTCATACATCATCAACACAACTGTTTCCTAAAAAGTTGCACCCTGTTACCCTGCCTTAGTCAACTGAATGTAGTGGATAATATGAGGAGAAATGAGAACCTGATTGTATTTCCAAAGTCTTGATTATTGTTGATGACGTGGGAGTGGAATAATGCAATTTGACATTCCAACGAGAGATTGTCTGGGTGGAATTTAGGATAACATATTTTTTGTGTTGAAATAAGAATATGGAGAAACTTGAAAAAAAAAATCCACCCTTGTTATGACGCAGAACTGCAGTGCTTTTGCCATAGAATAGCCTATTCCAGAAGACAACAGCGTCTCTAATATTTTTCATCGCAAATCAGCCTTTCAAACAGAGATCAATAAATGAAGTTTGGTAAAGTAAGGGACAGTCTGGGCTGATCTACTGACTTGAATTCAAATGGCTGTTTTTTGAAGCTTGCAACAGGAGTGACAGTTTCATGGGATGTTACAATTCTATGTCATTCCACCTTTACTGATTTTGATGAAAAATGCTGAAGGACTTTCCTAAGTATGCTTTATGTGGACATGGCTGGCCAGGACTGGAACAAGCAGTCTTACTGAAGTGATATCTGAATTTTAGCAAAGTTACGTGAGCTAGAATCACTTCTCTGTGACTTTCTCCTTCTAAAGCTGCTGCAGGTAGAACTGGCTCATTGATCACACGAGTATAGCATGCTGGTGATTTTTCATATTTCATGCAAGCTGAATTGCAAGTGTACCTGTCTGACATTTGTACAAACTACATTCATTGACACTTCCCACCTTTGACAGTCACAGATAATCCCAGTTCAAGGGACAGATCCTCAGCAGGTATAAATTGACTGTAGTCTGCTGATGTTCAAAAATCTATTTTGTTATACATTTTCTTGCAGTCTGACCCTTTCCAAGTTCAGACAAATGCTTTCAGCCGAGCAGCTGATCAGAAATGAGCTAGCTATTCCTAGAGGAGCCTCACGGCTTTGGCACTTTGTGTTGCAGTCATGGTGTGAGGCACAAGTTGGCTGTGGTACGAGCAGTGTTACTTGAATCATGAAGCTCAGAGAGCACATCCCTACCCCTTGTCTGCGTATGGGAAGTGCACGTCAGATATCTGAGAGCTTCCTTTTGGCACTGTGGCAAAATTTTTAATGCACTCCACTAAACTTAATCTGGTCTATGATTAGAGGGCTTTGTCTTGCTATCATGGAGTTCATGTTTGAACAGAAGCTCTTTAAGAAAGATACTGATATTCATTTTGCTGATTTTCTGTTCTTTAGATGAATGGAAGTGAGGAGAAACCAGATAGTTGTTTGTCTTTTTCTTCAGAATATAAAAAGTATTTCTCAAAGCAAAAGGGAAAAATGATATAGGGAAACTTAAATATCTAAAAAGACCAGAATCTGTCATGAAAACATGTAGATTTTTAAAGTAATTATTGCAAGACATTTTCTTTACCTTTGCGGATAGTTACATAATAGAGGTAGATAAAGGTCTAAATCCCTTCTATCTTAACTTTTTTTTTTTTTTTTTTTTTTTTCACAAAAAATGCAGTATGTATAGCAGCAGGCTGCTGCTGTAAGAGCAAGATACAGATTTATCTCTTTAGAGCTCTCTCAGCTTATGTGGCTGAGGTCGCATCATGTGCTGAAGACTTATGTGAACAGATATTCACTAAACAGCAAAAGGTACTGGCTCTTCATCTTCCTGCATAGAAATATTAGCGTAATTTGCTATAAAATGTGAGGTGAGAACCTGAATTCAAATCCATAAACCGTATTATTATTTTGTAGCACGACATTTTTAGAGAGCTGCTTTTAAGGGAGGTATTCACCAAAGCTAGCTTATGCATAGGACACTGATTCTCCTAGGCTAGCTGCCAGTGCCTAAAATGAGCCCTTCTGAACCCATTTCCTCTACTTTAGCATGTGACAAGGCTGCCAGCAGTACAACTGTCACTTGCAATGTCTGACATTTGGCAGGTCTGAGGAATAATGTTCTAAACTCACAATATTTCTCTCTCAGAAGTACAAGGAATGCTGGAAATACTTAGTTATGTATACTTATCATCGTCCATCCCATTTCCAGATTTATTCCAGCAAGGAGGCTACCCTCTAATTGATGTGTAACATATTTTTATTGAATTGCATTTTACCAGCTGGGTTATGGAACAGAAACCCTTTAATCAGAATTGTTTGATAAAGTATGGGGCTGTTTTGGTGAATCCTGCCTGCTTTTCTGTATTTCTGCTGTGTGGTGTTGGGTGGTGCATATCACACACTAAACAGAAAACAGCAGAGTGGAGTACCATTGGTGCTTGAAGTGCCGAGTCCATTACACATGATGTCAGACATTTCTGACAAATATTCTGACACTATCAAACCTTTTATCAATTTAAGAGTAACCTTGTCACAGTAATCTGTCAAACTGTTCATATAACTAAAGGAAAACAAGTCATCATAGGCTGTACAGTCACTGAGTAAATAAAAAAAAAGGCCACTGGAAGATTTTCTTTTTGTGTAGTTGTGTTCCTCAGTATTTGCTTTAACATGTGTTCAGCAAAGTTGCACCAAATTCTTTTGCAACAGGGAGCTATTAGGTTTCACTATATCTTTTGGGACTTTATAGAATGACACTGTCAAAGGTTAGATCGAAAAAGAGTGAATAGAAATGTTTAGCACCAAGAATATGTTTTTCTTTTACGTTTGAATTTTCTTCTGGATTTTCATAAACATCAAGTAAAGAAACTTCCGAAAATGGACCTTGGCCTCTCTTAACGTTTCTTAAGTTTTTAAAAAAGAGTCTTTATACCAATCTGTGATCATATTGATCACCAGAACTTGTTAGTCTAAAATTTTCATTTTTAAATATTTAATGAAAATAATAGTAAATATCACATCATCAGCATTTATTTCTCTGAGCTATACAGTCTCTGCTGATGCAGTGGTACATGCATGTATTGGGATGTTATACATGTATCTTTCCAGTCAAAATAAGCTTTTCATCAAAAGGAAAGATAATCAACCTTAAGATGTAAAATTACAGATTTTAGACAGTAAAATGTGCATAATGTGTCACTGTACAAGCAAAATATAAATCATAATCTTTGAAATATTCATAATATGTCACTCTGATTTTCATGCATGGTGTTATATTTCATCCAGAAGAATTCTAAAATTCTCTTAAAAACATACACAGATGGCTTAATCCCCTGTTGGTACACTGGACACATCCCGTTCTTAGTAGCTGCATCCCGGTGGAGATTGATTGAAGGAAATCTCATGCACAAATGAAACATTTGAGATTTATTACTTTGAAACATTTTTTAATTTCAAAAACTCAGTCTGTCTCTCAGGATTTTGGTCTCTGTCTGTCTTTTCTTACATGTTTGCACTGAAGAAGACTTAGACCCAAAACTTTTCAAAAAGATGAAATAAGTTTTGGAGAAGAGAAAGGAAATCTGGGAAAAGAGCTATAAAATATCTTTCTCTCTCTCCCTTTACCCCGCTCAGTGAATTTGAAAAGAACAGTTGGCTTATAAAAAACAGTATTTGGCTCTAAAAAAGCCTTGTGCGTTGCACTATTAAGACATTGGCATGTATTCAAAAGATAATCCCTGTCCATCCTAATTCAGTCATGAATTCTTCATTCCCAGTGTATGGTCTGAAGGAAAGCTACTTCAAACTTGTGGTGTTTATTATCACTGTCTAGTGATAGTTTAAACTCACATATGTTTTTGTTCTGATTTAGTCCTTCCGCCTTGCGCCTGTGATGTACCTTCAGAAATCTTCTATTTCCATCTGCTTTGTTCTTCTTGTTTGGATTAGCTTATCTCATCACCCTTCAAGTTTTGACTTCTTTGTGGTCCAGGGTAAAAGTAAAGAATTTAATTAAAACAACAATAGTAAAAAATACCTAAACCTAAAGAGCAGCAAGTCTGTGTGCTGCTCAGGCTGACTCTGGTGGAATATGAGCCAGAATCTCCCAGATAAATGGTTTTCCAGGTATGGGAAATCCCTACTGAATCGTAATAGTCCTGAGTGTTGCTTTCTCTAAATAGTTTCTAGATGCATATTTTGTGCAGATTACTCAAGGATTTGGGTTTGTTTGTGGATTTTTTGAGGGTGATTTTTTAGGGAGAAGGGAGGTGTTTGCTTTTTTTTTTTTTTCTTTTTTTTTTCATTCTGAAGGTATCCTGATTGTCACCTTGACAAGCCATCAGATGTGAGATTTTAGCCTCTCATTCCACTCTGAATGTCCTTGGTTTTGTCCCTGTGGAACATCTGAATAAGTATTCAGGCTGCCACTGTTTGGATTCTGCTAAAGGGCTAGCCCCCAGGATAATATAACCAAGGTTATTAATTGAAAATACACACATGACTTAAATCCCAGACTGTTTTTGAAATGAACTGTGTACATTCCTTTTGCCCCCCCCAGAAAACTGCGGTGTTCGTTGAGGTTTTAGAGGGATTCAAGGTGCCTTTCAGGACAGGATCTCTTGTTAATAGCTGCAACATAGAATCATAGAATAGTTTGGGTTGGAAGGGACGTTTGAAGGCCATCTAGTCCAACCCCCCTGCAAGGAGCAGGGATATCTCCAACAAGATCAGGTTGCTCAGAGCCCCATCTAACCTGGCCTTGAATTTTTCCAGGGATGGGGCATCCACCACCTCTCTGGGCAATCTGTTCCAGTGTTTCACCACTCTTATTGTAAAAAATTTCTTCAAGTACAACATTTTACGTTAGACTAAGCCTTATAGCAAGTTCATGACGGCCATTTCTGCCATGTGTTAAGTCAGCAAGAGTTTGGCGTTCTTGGCTGTTTTTATTTTTTATTTTCGTTTTATTTTGTGAAAATAACACGAAGACCATATTGTATAAGAACTGATGAAATGAAGGTGTGGGGAAAGTAAATTCCCTTCCTTTCCTTTTCTTCTGCATTAAAACATTAAGTAAAAATAATTACTGTTAATTATGAGTAAATAAAGCTTAACCAAAATAAAATCCCCATAGTGAACTCAAAACCAAAAAGACCAAAAGAATTCCTGGAGTATATCCTTTGCTCTACGATGAAGTTGGACTAAATTTGTACCCAGTGTAAACTGGTATTCTTATCCTGGCTCTGGTGAAGAGAAAACCCAAACTATCTGAGACTTATGTAGCAGTAGATTGTTAACCTGTGTCTGCTCCTGTGTTTTTAAGTAGTTGTCTTCGGAGGTGGAAAGGACTTTACTGGATTCTGTAACCTTGTGTATGTCAAAGCAAGGTGCTTTGTGGCTTCAATATTAATTCAAACATGACCACATAATCTAAATCCCTCCTGCAGTTAATATCAGCTGACACCATTGCTCTGTGATATAGCAGGGACTGAAAGGGCGTGAAGGTGAAGAGCGCTCGTTCGGTGGGATTAGCTCACATTGGAACCATGTGGCATCACAGAGAGTAGTTCCTGCTTAAATCTTAATGGATGTTTTGATTTGGTGTATCCTGGTAATACAAGAACTGTAAATGGCTCTGAAATCTACTGAAGGGATCGTTCTTTGTGGGAACCAAAGAAATGCCCACACTTGAGGGGCGAAAACACCCCTCCAACCCTGCCTTCAGATTTGCTTTGTTATTCCAAGTAAAATCAGGAAAGCAACATCCCAAGAAGGGCCCCACTGTTGGGCTGAGCACAGGAAAGGTGTCCTGCTGGACTGAATATGCTGATTCAAAGCAATGAAAGAACTACAAACATGAGTTTGTTCCTCTCATTCATTAATGTGCCTGTTCAGACCAGAGAAACACACGCTGATGGATTAGTTTGGAGAAATATGTATTTTTCTCAAGTTTTTTGTATCAGAGACTTTTCATAAATGTTTATTAAGAGGGGTGAGAAAGGGATAAAAGATTAGTTTAAGGTTAATACTTTTAAGTCAAAAAGATCAGGAGCCAAATGGTGAATGTCAAGGTTGCGTAAAGTAGACATAAAAGCAGAGGAACCTAGTGCCGTGGATGTGATTTGTTAATTCTTGCATTGAAGACATCTTCATAGTGATGGTGCTTATCAGTGCTGTTAGAAACATTGTGGGGTTGCTCTCTGGGTCTGAAATGGTACAAGACAATTAAGTTGTATTTCATCTGAGCGACATCTTGGTTTCTGAAAACAGCTGATTTGCAGTTTTGCACTCAGTTTAGACAAATATTACATCTTTGCAGTGTGTAAATACGGGCATGGATGTGCACAGGTTTTTTCTCCTTTACCTGATATCATTAAAATGTATTTGTATATTAATTCCCTATTAAAATAATCTCCAAATGTCTTCCATTGTTAAACATTAAAGTTGCCCCAGTAGGCAATGAACGGCTCATTTTCTTACCTAGCCTCTTTCATCAGGGAAAACAAAACCCTAGGTCAGCAAATGCCCGTAGCACTACAGAGAGCTCCATCTGGGATGTGAACGTTCCCATTGTCAGGAAGAAAGGCAGAAAAATAATCTGCGTAAAGTAATAAATGAGCACCTGCACTCTTCCCTGTTTTGAACGTGCCTGTCTTTTCACTGGAGTGTGACAGAGTGTCAGTGAGAGCTTCTCATCTCCTTTCAAGTTGGATGAACCTGATTTAATGGAAGATAGGGGAGGAGGCAGCGTTCTTAGACACCGCTGCTGAAAACGTTTCTTCTGATGAATTTTAATTAAAGTCCTGGGGGGAAAAAAAACAAACCAAAACAAAAACCCAACAAAACAGAGAGCTCATAACAAAAATATTGAGTCTTCTGTGTAGTGGTGTGGAGGGCATGACTCTAATAGCCACTTGTTTTGCTTACTGTGCAGGGGGGTGTTGAGATAGGAAAAAGGGCAAACACACTTAATGAGCTTCTGCTGACCTGTTCTGAGATGTGCATGTTTCCAGTCTTTCCTTGTCCTCTTTCTTCCTCCACTTCTCCAGCATATTTTCTGTGCAGCCAGTCAACCATGGCATCACCATCCGTCCAGGAGAGTATCATCTCCTTATTGATGTAAGCGTTTAAGTGACTCACAATGTTCTTGGCCAAAAACTATCCAAAGGATGGACAGGCTCTGCACAGTGCCTGTCTGTCAGACAAATGCCTGGTTTTGTAATGTGGGTGCAGCTCTGTGGAAGGGCCTTCATGACCATGGGACTCTTGACAGTCTGAATTTTCCAGCTCCTCAAGGTATTCTGATGCTCGGTTTCTGCTTTTTAGTGAGGAGGCCAACTGATGGGCTGATGGTTTGACAAAGATTCCTTCACTGCCATGCTTTGTGTTATTTGGTTTTTAAAAATGAGAATAGTGGCAATGAAAGTTCTGGTTATGTTTGGTTCTTCTGTTTTGAAGCTCACCCATGTCTTCTAGATTTGTCTGCATTTTTGATATTTTTGGTATTTGTTCTCTGTGTCATCAAGTTCAGTGGGTCTTTCTATCTGTTGTCCTTTGAGAACTGATGGCAGCAGTGAGAGAGCAGAATCAATGGCTGTATTACATGTGTGAAGAGCAGAGAAGGAAGTGGGAAGTTCTCTGACTGGGATGTGGTTTATGTTCCTTAGGAGCCACCGGCTTTTGGGAGAGCACGGAGGCACACTGTTCATGTTCTGATGTTTGTGTAGCAGAAATGTTTCTGTAACCTTTCTCTAGAAGGCATGACGCAGATAATGTTCTGATCTGTTTGAGAAATACATTGTCCTGAAGCTTTGCTGGAAGGAAACAATACCAACTATGCTTAATAAACACCCTCACCTTCCCCCACTGAAACAGGGGGGACTGGGCACTGCTTTCCAGCTCGTGGCAAGAACCTTAGAGCATGCCTGTAATTTCTATACAAGGGGAAGTGGCAGGCTAACTTTGATGGCAAAGCTATTGAATATTATCAGCATGAAAACAAAAATGTCATTGTGTTCAGCTGCTAGACTTTCCCATACCGTTCCAAACAAGCATCGACAAGAGCTCTGTGCTATGCAGCATGCAATGTCCTTCATTCCAAGCATTTGGTAACTTCCCAGAATTATGTGTGTGACAAGCGCTGCTGCTAGATTTCTGTTAAAAACTGAAAAGTCTTTAGTTTTTTTTTTTTTTTTAAAGATATCAACCAGAGAAAGAATTTCTTAAAACTTTTGCAGCTGCATCAGATTTTTTGCCTGCCTCATTATAAAGCAGAGACAGGAAAGGTGGAATGTTTTAAGCCTAATTTTTAAAACATGTTGATCTGCCAGAGATCTGAAAAGGTCTTCTCTTTCTTTGGATATATATTTTCTGTGTCCCCATCATGAGCTCTAGGGATAGCGAAGACAACAGCAATGTGGAAATACAGGTTGTATTCGGAAATAATCTCTCTGCTAGCAGACACCCAGCCTCGTATAAGCTTCATGGAGGCACAGCAGTCTGTGCAAATAGCAGTTATTGCAGGATCACAGCCATGTTATTGTTTCAGTGTAATACAGGTAATAAGTGCAGCATTTATGGCTGTTACTGCCTAGTGATCACATAAAAAAAAGAAAACAGACATACTTTCCTTACTTCACCTTCCCAGTCCAGCATTTCCATATCCTCCTGGGGTTATAATCCAATTATGAAACTTCAATTATTTTCTGTAATTCACTGATTCAAGAAGAACATTAACTTTTTAGCTTCTTTATAGTCGGGAACTACTAATTAAAAGGGGTAAAATAATTCACAGATTCATAGAATTTAAGATCCAGAAGAGACGAGGGGATGGTCTACCATTATTTTCTGGTTGATTTGGGTCATTAAATTTCCCTTATTTGCTCCTAGACTGAATATAACAATTTATTTTGATGTAAAGAATATCTTCCAGAAAGGCATGCGCTCTGGATCTGAACATAGGAAAGCAACAGCAAACCTACCACTGTTCCTAACAGTTTGTTTCTGTTAAGAATGTTCCCTGGTCAGAATTTCTGACCCACTTCCAAATCAGCTTTCTGGTGTTGATTTTTACCTGTTGGTTCTTGGTGTAGTCGGATTAAGGACCTTTCAGATTCTCTCCTTCCATCCTCCTCTCAAATGTACTTACTGTGATTATAGTGACTGTAATCAAGTCACTTTTCAGACTTTTTTCTTTAATAAACAAAATAGATTGAGCTGTTTAAGTCTCTGATTATAAGGCAATATTCTCCAGCCTTTGGATAATTTCATCAAGGACTACAGGGGTCATTTAAATGTTTTTAAAACTAATTATTTGAAGTTGGAAATAATTTCCTTTTTTTTTTGTTTATGGAGATTTGTTATTATTTAGAGTTTATGTAGCCATATCTGTTTGTATGTGTCCTTAAGTGGATGAAATGGATCACTGGAGCATCTGTGTTCCTAGGCAGGAGAAATGATGCTCAAAAGCTGCCGTGATGGCCGAGCAGACATGTAAGGAGGTGCATATGTGCTCTGTGGAGATCACAGGACGCTGGCACTGGCACTATGTCAGAAGCAGAAGCTCATCTCTCCACCTCTGAGATTTTGATTACCTTTAATTGTAAACTAGGTCTCTGTCCATCCTTGGCTTTGAGTAACAAAAACCCATAGAATGAGAGAAATGTAGCACCCTTGAAACTTTATTTTAAAAAGTAAGGAATTTTTATCTAAGACATACCTAACATGATTTTGTAGAGCTTAATTTCTCTGCTTATCTTTAATGGTTCTTGTCCCCTCTGCTTTTCTTAACACCAAATTTAGGACTGTCAATTCAGTGCAGTATGGCTATACATTTTTTTTAATTACTCTACAATAATTTAGTGTAAATATTTCCATATCAAGTTTATTAAGTGCCTTATGAACTTCATAACAAATGAATTCATATCACATATACAAGCATACAGCCAGTTCAAGGAGCTGAAGGATTCATGTAGGGCAATCTCTTGACTCTTGGAATAAAATGAACTCATAGCAATTCCTTCTAAATGGAAAGGAAGACTAGTGGCTGCAGTGGAACAAAATGGAATATGACCAAGTCATTGGTGGGATTTAAATCAAAGCAGGGCAGTATACTCATGCCCTGCTTTGGCTCATTGCCTAACATAAGAATTGGACTAAAGACGTGATTGATTGCAGGTCTTACGGACGTGGGAGACAGGCTGTAATGATACAACTATTAAATACTGCCAGCACATTTAGGACTTCTAGTTATTTCATCTCTATTTGGCTTTATTGTATCATGGATTTACTATTGTGAGTTCTTATTAGGTTCCTGCATTTGTTTGGTGGTTCTTACTACACTTAGCTATAGAGAAGGAAGAATTTCTCTTAATCACAAGAGCACATCGCTTGTCCTTGCTGTGTCCGTGCCATGCTGTTCCCATGGTACACTGGGGACATGGGGCTGCTGTTAGGTGACTGCTAGCAGCTGAGTCTCCCACTGGTGCTGGGTAAGTATAGCTCTACCAGACAGCATACGAAGCTTTTTATGGTAAGGAAGAGGTGGGTCAGAGTGGCAAGAAGAGGGACTAGAATACATTGCATCTCCTTGGATGATGATGTCTGTCAGTGCAGTTTAGTATGTACTGAGCCAACTACGTGGAACAGACTTAAATTCCTTGTCCTCCCTCGTTCTTTTTTCTGTTGCCACCCCACTCGCACCCATTTTCTTCCCTAATGCAATCCTCCTCTAAAGAGGGATATTTCTGCACAGTAGTCAGGCTCGTCATTCGCTTAGTAGGTGCCGGTTAGCAGTGCAAGGGTATTGATGAGAAAGCTTGCGTTAAATCTCCCTTTGGAGGCTGCCCTAGAATTGTTACAACTCACGTACATGTGGCATTTTAATCTCTCTGGAAGGACTTCTGAAAAGGATTTTTAAAGGACTGCGCCACTAGTTAGTAACTGTCACCAGTGTGTGAGGCACGCTCTCAGAGGAGAATTTAGCAGCCCTCTGTTGCACCTGGAGTCGAAATGTCGCCAAGTAAATACATCTCTATTTTTTTCAGACTGCCAAGTCACAGCAGCACCGCATACAACTCAGGATGTTGAGCTCCTGAGAGGGATCTCAGCACTGTCAGCAGATTCCCCGGGCTGGGTACTTTTTTTTGGCCAGGGAACCTGCTGTGGCAGGCCGTCTGGTGGGGACACCGAGGCGAGTTCGACATGCTGAGGGCTTGCAGGATTCGGGCCGTGTGCCAGCAGCAAAGTGCTCGTCGCCTCCTAACGAGGTAGCCCTCCAGTCTTGCTATCAGGAGGTCTGCAGCTGGTCTGCTTAATGGTATTTAGTAACAGTATGTGCAGTAAAGCATGCTCTCCTATTACACAGAAATCCACTAATGCTGGCATCAAAAGCGGCGGGTAATTCAATCACACCCACAAAAATGATATTAACATAACATTAAAGAGCTATGTAGACTAGCAAAAGACAGGAAATTGTGGAGTTCAGGCTTGAAACTTTATCCTTAACTCACCCATATTGTGCCGAGGTATTTGGAAATTTCCATGGAGCGTGTGATTTTATGGAACTTACAGCGGGGTGGATTGTCCTGTTTGTCTGCGGAGGATTTCCTTGGCTAACATCAGCCAGCGTTAGTGAGAATTATATAAAGAAATCCTGGTGCAATTTACAGAGCGTAGCTGGACAATGTGAGCTTTAAATACTAATTTCTTGGCTTGGGCAGTTTACCTATCCCAGCATTCATGAAGGACTGCATCAGGCATTAGCTGTGTTGACTTTTTTCAAACCAACTTGCTAAGCCCCTCTCCTAGTTTCAGAACTCATTTTTAGGGTTGTTTTTTTTCCTGTTCAACAGTCACTAAAAAGATCTTATTTTGTTTTAGATTTACCTTTTGATTTTAAAACACTGCTCTTATTTATTTTAGGTAAAATCACTGGAACTAAGCTGAATTAAACTGGAGAGGAAAAAAAAAAACAACCCTATACCCATCTTTGGGCCTTATTAATATTTTTCCTCATTTTTGGTCCTGCTGGAACCAGTAATGCATCTCAGTAAGCAAGATTATCTTCATCACATAGAAGTCTTTGGTTGGAAATGGAAGAAGAAAAGGTGTTGACTACCCTATCTTCTTCCTCATGGCTTCCAGTCCTCTGTTGTACCTCCCTGTACCAAGGGGAAGTTCTTACAAGAACCTCAGGTGTCAAGGAGGAGCAGGGACTCAATTTACAGTCTATCTGCGAGACGTTTATAGACAAGGCTTAAGCCCTTTTGTGAGTACAATTGTTTTATTTTTACTTGTTGGCATCAGAGCTAAGCGAGAGCTAAGGGAAGAGTTGCCTGTCGCTCCAAGGATGGGACTTCACTGCAATCAAATGTGAGATTGCAGATCTCCCAGAGATGGTGAAGCCAGCAGGGTACACTGCTTGTAAAGCAGCTAAAACAGCAAAAAAGTGCAGCACCCAGATGTTTTCTCACCTCTTCAGGCAGGTTTTGCAGACTGTGCTGAAATGCATTCTGCCTTTGGATACCCTGAGGCCAGTGCCCAAGTAAAACCAACATGACCTCAAGTCACATCTGATTTAGAGTTCATTCCCACATGGCTCTGGGAGAGAGGGAACTACATGATGACCATTATTTGGGGGAGATTTAAAAATTTTAATCTAGTGCAGTGGAAGTAAAGAGTGACAGAAACCAGCAAGTGTTTTATTCTCATTATAGCTCGTTTGGAGATTTTTGTATGGTATTTTCTGGAGATGATGAACTCTTGGTATAGTTAAGCTCTGAGATTGCTCTGATTTTCCCCCTTTGTGCTTTCTGTGCTGAGGAGCTGTGGAGGAGTGCCACCCTGTCTGTCTCTGTGGTGAATAGGATGGTCATTAATGACCATGCATAGAACAGTAGGATGGCTGTATCCTAGGGGAAATCAATTTTCTGCAGAGAGCCGGGCTTGTAAAGAGTAGAAAATTTCCACTGAAGGGGGAGGGAGGGAAGGGGAGACAAAATTGGCAGAG
>JAAGAY010147896.1:0-17467 GCA_011801015.1 Ardeotis arabs
GGAGGAGAGGGCCCCCTGAAAAGCCAGGGGCGTCTCTACCCTGCCCCCCGTCCCCAGCCCGGTGTGGTTCCGTGGCGTGGTTTTTCTGGGCGTTTTTAAATTTATTTATTTGAATTCCCTGCCTAATTGGAGGCGGTCGGGGAAAGGGGGGGATCTGGTCATAACGTTGTGCTCGGATGAGGATTCGGGGTTTCAAGATGCGCTTTTGCCTCTGCAAACATTTTGTAACGTTGCGGCTGGTGGATGTTATGCAAGGGGATTAGATTTTTCTTAAAAAAAGAGAAAGATTTAATCCAAATACTAATTTCATTACGTTTCTTTTAGCTCGGTGCCTAACCTATGCATGCCTCTTGAAAAAAAAGTCTGGTTCGCATGTGGCTGCTGTAGGTGAGCAGGCGCCGCGTGTTGTACAAAGAAGGGAAAAAAGGAGCCGTTGCGTTTGTTTCATCTCTGCGACGAATCCAGATATTGGGGAGAAAAAATGTGCTTTTGCGTCCGAACTGTGGTTAGACTACTTCAAGAAGCATTGGGAGTTGTTGATCTCATTATTTTTCTACACAAGTGTGAGATTAGGCTTGGATTCTCAGTAGGAAAGTGAATTGTGTTAAATGGAGTAGTGCATTAGAATTTTATGGGTTTCTTCTCTATTCAACAAGATCTTTCTATTAAGAACTGTTAAATCTTTTAATAGCTTTTAACAACGAGGACTGGCAGGAAACAAATGCAGGTGTACGCTTTTGGGGTCCTCAAACGGCTGGATCTTTCTGTAAAGTAATGAACAGAACCTGGAGAAAACATCGCTTAATATTGTGAATGGTGTATTAATCCTGAAAAAATAATAATAATAATAATAGAAACCCTGGATGGACTGTCTGTGTGTATGTTTGTCTAATTCCAACGGACCACTCCTGTCATGTTTTTAGTTTTTATTCCATTTCCTTTCTGTTCCTTCCTGGGAAATAAGACTTTTTTTTTTTTTGTGAGTGTTAATTTTTGCTTTTTTTAACTTGCACTGGTAAGAGGGTAACTGTAAGCCATAAGGTAATGAGGCCTTACATGCATAACCTTTCACAATTAGTTTAAAAATATTTGCATTGTCTGCTTGCTTTTGAACACGGGTAGTTCAGAATTTATGGCTTTAAAAGCTAGGAAAATCGTTGTCAGATAGACGTAGTACATGTTACTTCGGAGTGCTGTTTCTTCAGGACAGAAATTGTTTAAAGTATTTTGTTTTTATTGGAGGAGTGAGAGTAAATTCATTCCGTCCTCAGTATGACCCTTAGAAATACTTCCTTATATTTATAGGTTTACATCTTCCCTCACATATTTTTTTTTTCTTTTTTTTGTAACATAAGAATTCAGATACAGCTTAGAAAGAATAATCTGGCAAAGGCACAATTTCTTTGGGTTTTTTAAAAATTATTATTTTTTTCCCCTTAAAATAATTGTTATAAAGGCAACTCATCAGTGTTCTTTATATTACAGTTTTCCCATCTAATCAGTAAGTGATTGAAATAAGAAATTTTCTTACATTTTAAATTAATATTTTTCAGTGTATAAAATAGGTTATATCAAATAAAAAAATAAATACTTACCACTAGCTTACAGAACACAATTGTTTTTGTACATTGTTTTTTATTTTTAATTCCCATAGATCAATTTCCGTGTATGTTACATCATTAAGCAGAGATATTGATTGCTTTTTGAAAGAGAAAAATGGGATATTCAGTCCAGCACTTGAATAGAAGGCTTCTCTTTCTTTTTTAATAATAATCTGTATGTATACTCTATATAATGTGTGTTTACATGTTAGAATATACTCACTTGTCGTGTGTCTTTGCAAAGCAGATGATGATTGGCCCCTACGCCTGTAAGAAACTATTGTGCTGTGAACAGAGAAAAAGGACCGTCAGTAGGCTACAACATCTGAAATGCTTGTTCAGGAAATTCTTGCCTCAGCATGGGTAATTTTTTGTAATATGTAGAACCGTGGCATCCCACTCTGAACGGACTTCTGTGTTTGTCCAGACTATTAAATTATTTCTGAAAATTTTGTTTCCATTTCATTTAATTGCTTTACCCAATCATGAGACAAGATGTAAGCTGGAAAAAGAGGCCTCTTGTTTCTGGCGAAACACACGTTTTCAAAACAGATGGATATTGCTCACGCGGATACATTGATTTGATCGTGAAGGAGTTGTGTGATGCTCGTGCAGTACCTTGCCATTCAGTTATTTTGATTATTGATTAATTCCTTGGCAGTGTACAGATATTTAGAGTCCTGAGGCTCCTTTTATTCTTCACTTCTTCTGAGTTGCACTGCAGTAGCTAACATAGTAGCTGGCCTCAGTGTGTGTGCTTTATATACACATATTTCTCCTTTGTGCACGTGTGTAAGATTTACATAGACCTGCACACAGAGAAAGAATCTGAGTTTTTTCAGGAGTACCTGTATAGAGTAAGGTATATAGCAAGTGTTAGGAAAAAAAAATAATCTGTTGAGCTGCTCTGACTTTGTGTGTGTATCATTGTTTGTTTTGCAGTGGAGAAACTCGGAATACGCCTGATTCTGCAGCTCTTTTTATGCCAAATAGATTGCCCATATTGGGAGTTCTGGCTAAGCCAGGGCTGCAGAATCCTGTCCTGTGCCTGAAGGCCATTAAACAGCTGTTAGTGTGGTGAATAGATTCTTGATGTCTCAATGGGAGAATAAAATATGTTTTTCCCTGTGCATTTTCGAATAAACACTTTGGTATTCACATAGCTTCTATTTAGAAGTAGCAAATAGCAATATTCTCAGTTAGTAGCATCTATATATATATTACGACCGTATATTTGACACTTTGTGGTTTGGCCTTCAGTTATTGGTTTCTGTAGTAGCGCTTTATGCCTACATGTTGGAACAGCAGGACCCTGTGTACGAGATACAATAAAGAAAGCAGGATGCAAACCTATCTACTCGATATTGCTGCCTCCATTGTGTAAGGATTCTACAACTAAGCAGTTGATTACGGTCTTTTTTTTGTCATTCTGATTCAAATCTGTGAGGATGAGAACTGAGGCATTTAATCCGTTGCTAAGTTTTCTAGTTACATATGTAACATAAAATTTTTGAAATTACTAAGCACAGCCTGTCAGGTGATGCTGTTTCATTCTGAAATACTACCTTAGTTAAAACTAGGTGGAATTAATGCAATGAAAACAAGTTTCAATAGCTACTGATAGGTTTTTCTCTTTCTTACTTTTGCATCTCAAATATTTTAGCATGGGTATTTTGAAATTCTCATTGTTAATGTGAGAGTGGAAGTCGTTTATTTATCCTTGTGTCCCTACGATTGTACCTGTGTCCTATCTAGTTACATTTCAGTACTTTTTCATAACGTGCCATTTATCAGGAGGCTTTGAAGATTCTCTGTGGATATGTAAAGTAGTGTTGCCATGCGCGCTGTGCATGCATGCTCAAGGCTGCAGAATTTCAGTAGCATGTGTTTGTGGTAGGCTAACTCGCTAGAATATATTTTAGAATTGTGATTATTAAGGTACTTGGGAAAAAAAAACTTTTTTTCTTTCAATTTTGGGGCTATTTACATAATGCTAAATACATGTTTTGGTAGGAATGAATGAGGACTTTAATTAAACTTAAATTAAAATTGTACCTTAGTGGTTTTCAAATTTGTTTTGAAAACTAGTAATAGAAAAGTGGTTCTAAGCAGTGTTGGTTTTGTATTGCTTGGTGCTGAGAGAAGCAAATAAATGTAACACATTAAAATCATAACCAACCATATTAGGGTAAAATTTGTTTTAAAGAAGCCTTACCTGTTAATAAGTCTAAATATTACTTTTTGGGAAACCACAAAGGTTTCTGTACTTCTGATGTATGTTTTGCCATTCAGATCGTAAGGTTGCCTTTTGAGTTTTTCTGTTACCCAGTCGTACCTATTCACGCTCAATTTTACAGACGAATGCTGATGTGCTGGCACAGCACTGCAGTGTTTGTGTTGCAGGTGGGCCAGGGAATTTCTGTTGTTGTACTTCCAGTTCTGAGAGTGTGGCATCTAGAGGTCCACCAGGACCATGTCAGCTCCAAAAGGGCCAAACCCATGCAGGGTGATGTTCCACTGCAGTTGAGGAATTCTCAGGGATGAATGTATCCCAAGATACCCATGTATATTTGTGAACAATGCATTCTGGGGACAGTAGATGGCTAATTTGTACAGGATTACTTTTAACTACCTTTATTTTCTCAGTACCAACGTTTCAAGTACGTTTGATCTTTGTGCTGTCTTTCTAGTGTGCCTTACACTGGAGTAAGAAATGATTCTTCCTGTGGTACAGGGTGGGGAAACTGAGGCACATAACACACACCTCCCTTCAAGCAGGCACACCTTGGCACAGTGAAAATAAGAGGTCTCTTAGAAATAAATAGGGCCTTGGTGCCATAAACTTTGGCTTTTGAATAAATCCAGTCTTACTGTGAACACAAGATATTCTGGGAGAATTTAAGCTTTACAGGCAACTATTCAGACAACTGAGGAGACAAATGACTGAGCGAAATGAAGGATTTGTCTCCTGTGTCAATATAGTCACCTTAAACTAAAGGCACCGTCATCTAAAATTCAAGTATTCCTTGCACCGTTTTATCATTATGTACTCAATGTCATCTGTATAAAGTAGCTGGATTTCTCGTAGAAATTAAACTCTGAGGAAAATTGAGTTGAACAAGTGCCCAGGAGCTTTGCTGGTGTTGCGGAACTTGCCTTTGGGTGAATATGATGTGCAGAGCACAAGTATGTGCTGGGGGCTGTGGGCTGCATGCACAGGCTTCCTTACCACCAAGTCCGGTTGTTTTATCTGGCAGATACATTGCTTTCATTTTTAAAGTGAACAAATTTGATGCAGAAATCACAATTATTATGTCTTGTTTAAAGATTGCTTTTCATATGGGAATTGTTCTTACTGCAAATACAAAGTACCTTTTAGCAGACTTTGTATTCCCTATATAGGTAGCTTACTTCATATGAAGGCACCTGCAACTATTTAGAAAATTGTGTAGCCTGAGATCATTATCCTGATGCTGTTATCAAAATGTTTCATTTGTGTTTATTAAAACCAATGTAAATTCTGTGTAAAAGTTGTCAGTGGGTATGATTTGAAAGGGTGTTGATGTATTTTGCATTTATATTCCATGTATAGTGGAAATATTAATTTCCTTATATACCAAAGCAAGTCATGAGGCTGCTGAATTTCTGAATGGGTAGCAGCCAATTTGTGGATATAAAACAGTTTGGTTCTGCAATGTCTGTAAAGAATGGCTTTCAGTACAGGGCTACCAATGTTTGATCTACTTGCATATTACTTCTTGCATTTGAGTTGTGGTGGGTTTAGTAACTGTATCAGAGGAACTGAGCATGTGTAGAAGTATGTAATCTATTTATTAATTTCCTTTCTCAAATTTCAAGAACTATTAGTTAGCTAACCTTTTGCACCTGAACTTGCCCAACTGCCAAATGCTGATCTGCATTTAAGAATTCACTGCTGTGCCCTGTCTTCCCCCCTGCTTTGTGGCCTTCTCAGGCTTGAAAAGATACTGTATTTAGGTTTGTGATCTGATAACTGTTTATGAAGACATCTGTCTGAGTGATAGGCCCTCTCACGCTTCCAGCTGTAGGGCTGTGTTCCTGATCTCCCCCTGCCAACCCCATCAGTCTCTTTCTGACCATTTGGGGGGCTGACAAGGAATTATCTGCTGGGTTTTTTTTTTTGTTTGTTTGGGTTTTTTTTAAGAAATTAGGTGTATGTGAGGTATTTTTGTTACTTATTTTCTTTAGCATGTTTGCTAAAAAATAATAATCAAGAAAATGGGGAAAACTCTTAATGTATGACTCCTTTTTTTAGGAGCTGGTGTTAGTTGTATTACTGATAGGGTCTTGTAAGATTCTACTCTAAACTGTTACACTCAGGATTTTTTTTTTTTTTTCCCTTGAGAGTTTTGTTTGGAATTTAGTTTAGGTATCTACTTAAAAAAAAAAAAAATCTGTACTAGGAGATTCTGTTGGATGTTAGTAATTTTTTTAATCTGTGTTAGTTACAAAATGGTTTTGATTCTGCCAAGTTACTGAATCAGTTTATTTGCCTGTTAAAGACCACGTGGCCCAGTCCACTCTGAAGTTCTGTTGTAGCTACATAGTTAGGTTCAGGGAATTAATTGCATCCTTGACTAATAGCTGTTGTGGCAAACCCCTTTGTATTTAGCTTACCGTTGGGCTGGTAGTGTATCTGTACTGGCGAAATAACAGCTTTTAGAACAGGCCTCTCCTGAGGGGTTTACAGCTATGGCTATTACACTAGAGGTAACTTGCTGAGTTTTCCACAAAGTAGGCAGTTCCACAACATGTTTTGAAAGCGCAAAGTGATGGGTGTTACGCAGGGAAGAGAGGGCTGTCTTGCTGTAGCACAATCCCCAGTACAGCTGCCTTTCACCAGAGGACCTGAAGTTTGAGCATGGTTGTTTTTTGTTTGAGTAAAGAAAGAAAATTGTTTCAGAAAATCCCAAAAGGAGAGATTCTGTTTTAAAACATAATTGTATTCATGTGTGCTGTTCCCAGTGTGGACATGGCTTAATTCACAGGCTGATTGAAGTGGAATAGTGCCTTCTTTACACAAGCAGTGAATTCAGCTGTGGTAAGTAAATTATGTGACTTCAGGAAAACAGTGTTAGAGGATTGGTGCAGGAATTCTGGATAGCTGACTGCGTGATCTAAAGGTAGCTGGTTTCACTGTTGGATACATCAGTTTCCCTATGTTAAAATAAGGATAATATTCACCTTATTTAATTAGCTGAGTTTGATGTGCAGTTTTAATTACAGTGTTGTGCAGAATAAATAGGCAGCCTGAATGCTTGTTATGTGTGAAGGTATCCAGTCTGCACGGTACCTTCCTGTCTATTTGTCTGGATGGGATCTGAGACTAGGTGTTCCGACATTGATCATGTTATTTGGTTAGCTTGTCAGACTTACTTGTTTGTAAGCAAGATACTGAAACATCAGCTCTGAAAATTTCTTTTGAAAGCACAAGAACAGGATTTGTAGTTCTTAAATTTTATTCTTTTAAAGTTAAAAATAAAGATAAGGAGGTTTGTTTTGACAGCATCAAAGCAATATGCTGGTTTATTTGCAGCCTTTGATTTGGGTGGAATGTATGGAGTTCTGGTTGGGTTTTTTTTTGGTTTTTTTTTGGGTTTTTTTTGTTTTTTTTTCCCCCTCCTCTAGCAATTTATGTTGTGAATGTTTTGGGTATTCTCTGTTTATATGGAATGGTAGTATTGATGTTTTATTGCAGACGTGATTTATGGAAAATAATTGTGCTTTTGTGATTTTTTTTTTTTTTAATTCAATGTTTCTTAGTTGCTTTAAATTCCCAAGTCAAGAAAAATGAGTGTGTTCTTTACAGCTGTTGCTGTTTTCATATATTTACAGATGGTCGTAGATGGAGGCTATTTAAAGAAATAATTCTGGAAAAAATATAGATAGGTATGTTTGAGGCTGCTTTAGTTGTGTACCAGCAATAGCAAAATAATTCTACGTGGCAGTTTTACTTATATTTGAAAGTCCTTTCTTGCTGTAAACAGGAAGGTGGATTTCTGCGAGGCAGGTAACTTCATGGTGCCCTATGTTTAATGGTCATGGAAAGTGCCGGGAGCATACAGATAGGTGCTAGCTGGTTGCGTTCTGTTTTCCGTAATTTGTTTTACACTGAAGTTTTGCTGGGTTGAGGGATACCCAGCCTGCAGAAGTGCTGCCAGGCGATTGAGGTTTCCCTGGGGAGGAGAGTAAAGCAGAGTGGGCTGGGTTCTGGGGCCGATTACAAACGCGGTGTTTGTAGTGCCTGTAAAAGTTTCACACATGAAGCAAACTAGTGAGCTTGTACAGCGTCACATGATCAAAATATTTTTCCCCTTGCCGCTGCCAGAAGCTATCTATTGCTTTTCAACAATCTCGCTTGTCGGGCAGCAGGCCAGGGCGTGCGAGGCACCCGTACAAGAGCTGCTCCATTCTTCACCTCCCCAGCTGGAGTGCCCTGACCTTCACATATGCAGATGGGCCCCACGCTCCCTCGGTTCAGGCCTGCTGCTTCAGGAAGAAAGGGTGGTGTGTGGTGGTTTGGTTTTTTTTTTTATTTCTTGGGGAATTCAACAGCCATTCATCCCCGACCTGGGTAGAGATAATGCAAGGAGATGGGATTCCAATGGCAGGTGGGCAGGCTGCCACCTTGCCGACTGGAGGGAGAGGGACCCCCGGGAGACACGAGCAGAAAGGGAGAAGTTTGGGGAATGCTCTGCTTGTCTCCAACTGTAGTTCTTGATTACGTGTTGCTAAGCTGCCTTTTGAAGAAGATTTTATCCTGTACGACCCTCTTCAAAACAACATTATGCAGAGGGAGTATATCTAGCAGTTTTCTTTAAGTGACACTTTTTTACATTTAGAATTGTGGTTTTGCTAATTAAGGGATATTATATTGGTTTGTCTTGTATGTTACATTTTGGTTTACAATATCTCTATATATTATTCTTTTAAATCTGGAGGCTAACGCGCATCACTTGTGCTAGTCCCCCGAACCTGGCACAAAAGCATTTTTAATGCTAACAAACTGTAGGAGCTGCTACTTCAGTCATGTTTTTGAGATTTTTAACTTTGTAAAATACTCTTTTCGTTGTTGTTGAACATGTGGTATGCAAATACAGGGGAAAATAGTGCTACAAAGTACTTTGTTGTGGTTTTTTTTAAAGTATTAAAAACACATTTTGCTTTTCTAATAAACCCTATAACCAGACCTTTTAATGTTTTGATATAAATAGCAATTACAGTAACTGAGATCCAACCACAATGAAGAAAAACCCATTTAAAATCATTCAGCGGAAAAGTTCCCAACTTAATTGAGCTCTTCCTTTAAAGAGGAGAGGCTGATCGGGCAACATCCGAAGCAAACTGTCTTGCTTTTTAGAACAGTCTTCTTGAAGTGCTCAACATGTTGGCGTAGTTGCCAACATTTAAGAAGAAAGAAAAAGATTTTTCCAAGAATTAGCTAGGGATCTGAGAGCTACCACAGCCCAAGCTGTCGAGAGTTTTGTGTGAATGCTAGTGACAACTGGAATCTTTTCTGGATGAACTGAGACCCTTGGTAAGGTTTAGGTTTAGATATATGGATTGGTTGTCTCGTATATTGGGGTGGCATTTAGGGATTCAGTTGTTCATGAGGAACTTGCCAAATGGAGAGGGATTGTCTGTGCCAGGAAGACTTTGCTTAGCCCCTCCATTTGTCCTACTAGTTCTTCACAGCTCGTTTTAATAATAAAGATAACAACACACTTTGTCATTAGGAGGAGGGTGGGGGAGAGCCTGAGTGAGCTGTTACTTTGCTAAAGTGTGGTTGGCAGAATGGTAGATATGTTCCTCTACTTTTTTGGAGATACAAACGTGTCAGCTCTATGGTGGAATATGGTTGCTCAAAGCTTTTCCTCTGCTTTTTCTCCTGCAGGGAGTGAGATTTATTTGCTTCTGTCTCACTTCTTTCCTTCCCAAAGTTATGCTACTTTCTTTTATGCCAACATCATCATCCTTTTTTGCTCCTCTGTCTTGTGATACTTATTTTTCCTTCTTTAAATGTTATCTCCAAATTCCTATCTTTCTCAGAGTCCCAATCATTGGAGTGATCAAGAAGCCATCCTTACTGTCTTCTCCCATTTTATAGTTGCATGAGAGTGAGTAGTGTGACTGTATATATCCAGGGAGAAATAGCTTCTTTTTTTTTTTTTTTTTTTTTTTTCCCTTCTTAAATCCATCCCTCCCTCTGACTTGCATTTGCTCCTCTCTGTCCTCCAAGGAATCTGTGCATAAATGCCACCAAAAAACCAAGCAAACAAGCCCCCAAATGCTGTCGAGATTTGGCAGTGTAATAGGAGGAATCATAACAGTAGTTAACTGTGGGTAGTGGTGCTGGGTTTTTTTCAGGTTCCTCTAATACTGATCCTCTAAGTAATAGCAGACTTAAAGAAAAGAAAAGAGGGAAACAAACAAAGGAGACAAAGCCAAGCTGGAATGTAAATCTTGATGTGCACGGTTTCTTTACTTTTTACCTGACATGGCAGCTGTAATTAAAATTCTCTCTTTCTGTATCTGCTGAAACGATATTTGAAAAGATGTCAGCGTGAAAATTGAAGTGTGGTGTTGCTCTGTATGTGGAAAGTGTAGAAAAGATGGGAACTGAGGAGAGGAAACGGTTTGTGTGTAATTGTCTATATTAAGTAGTGAATGTGACGTTCTAGATGCGGTCTATGCAGTTTTATAGTACCTGATATTTAATTTCATAGATTTCTTTTCCTTTTAATTCTTCTCAGAAGATTGGGGGTCTAGAGAGAAGCAAGCTGCCAAGGATGGTTGGTTGTTATTCCACCATGTCATATTTTCTTTGAGAGGATGTAGCTTGTTGAGCTGGTGAATGAAACATGTTTAAAAAGTTAGTTAAGCTTCCACTATTCTAAGAAAATACCTTAGGAATTTAAAGAAGAGCAAAGGCCAATTTCTTCTTGCATGGTAGTCTCCAAACTCTATTACTTTACTCTAAGAAGACCTAGATGTTTATTTGCAACAACTCTTGTTTCTTAAAATCTCAGGTTTACTTGTAGTAGTTACTGATCTTCTAGGTTTGAAAAAGCTGAGTCTGACTTACCCTGTTTGTTCCTTCTCTCTACTCCTGCTTTTTAACACTCAGTTTAAATTTTTTCTTTGCTTGGAGTTGGTGTCTTCCTTGAAGTGATGGAGGAAGAAAGATGCTTTTTGTTAAAGGTGGCAGCTGGTCATGGCATCATAACAGAAAGTTAAAATAATTAGGATTTCTGATGGAATTTTTACTTTCTTGAAGTCCTTGAGCTCACCTATGGTTGTCTGTCTTACTCGAGCAAGTTGTCTCAGCCAGGGTGCCAGAAATAGGTAGAAAAGCAGTTTTTCTCCCCAGAAGTGGGGTTATATATCCTATAGTAGACTGAAGAAGACAACAAATATGACTTGTTTATTCTTAGGTGTTTTTCCAAATGTTTATCTGATACTGAGGATTCAGTGGCATGTTTTATCTGTCAGTTTTAGATTAATGTTTGTGAATAAACACGGAATATTTTTTAAATAGAGTTCATTCTTTAGACATTCATCAGAAGATCCTAGTGGGTATTCCTCAAAAAGGCAGCTTTTTATTCTTCCTGGCTTTTGAGGATCAGGGACTGAAACAAAGAGCAAATTAGCAGGAGAAGGGTTGTAAGACATAAATGTATATAGGAAAATACATGTTGAACTAAACGGACATGTGCCTTTTCTAGATACCAAGCCAGAATTTCTTTGGGGAAAACTGAAGAAAACTTGAAAACCAAATTTGTTTACCTCTGCATTTTCCCAAAGCCTTTCGTTACACTCCTTGGGCACTCTTTTATCGAGTTTTGTGTTGCTGAAAGATCTTACACCAAAGGGTGGGTCTGACGGTTGCGTGAAGCTGATGTAAGACTTCCCTTTTGCTGAAAAGACCAGTTCCATCCTTTTATCAGGTCCCCGCTGCTTCCCTTCTGTCATAAGGTGAGTCGCATCAGCTCGCTGATTTATCTGAAAACTAATCCTGCCAAACAAAACCTGTGAATGGTTAGCTTTCAGCCAGATCATTGAGCTGATCTGACTTGCAGCACCGAGGTAAGGCAAGGGAGTGTGTGGTGAGTTCACCTGAGGGTGGGGGTCAGGGCAGGACAGCCCGTTTCGATGGTGGTACAGGCTTGTATCAGCTTAAAATCATCATGAGACTGTATCTTGAGTGTGAAATGACTCTGTGGATAATAACCGATATTTAAATTCTCAAAGTTTCCCTGGAGCAGGGAATCATTGTTATCTCCCCCTTAAAAAGGAAAGAAACTGAGTCAGAGAGTAAAAGAAACTGTCGTCCCCCCGTGTTCCCTCCCCCCCCATATGGAATGCACTAGTTGCAGTGGCCAAATAAGCCTTTAGTATCTTTGAAATACTAAATTTCAAGGGTTGGGACTCATCTGACCATACGTATTGTAGGCATTTGTACCTGATTTTTTTCGTGTGGACTTTTCTTCTCTTCGGTGTAAAGAAGTAAGTTATTTCTTGGTGTGAATCATCTCATCCTAAATGAGACATGTAATGCAGGTCTAATGAACCATGCTGCTAAAGTTACATGTTTTCCCCCTGGCTTTAAAGAAAGTCTAAGCCGATAAGCTCAGGTGTTGATGTCAAAGGGCAGGTGAAATTAATTCCTTCCACTATTTATAGTGTTTTCAAATCATTCAGGCAAATGACTCCAGACTCCTGTTTGGAGTTCTGGACTAACCTTCCTCATTATCTTGCTAACCCATTAGAACTAATGGTTTTAATACCCATTTCCTGTTAAGCTTGATACGTTTCTTTTTTGTTGTCCTATTTTATAATACCTATTCAGAGTTTTTCCTGCTGTTGCTTTTCTTTTGATATGTTAAACTTTTGCATGTAAGAACTGTCGGTATTTCTTTTCAAGCATATTTGTAGACATGAGGCATACTGGCAAATTGGAAAATATCGGGATGAATTTTCAGATCAGTTGACCTTAACACTTAGGTATGCAATTTCCGTGCAGAGATGCAAGCTTTTGATTTGGAAATAGGGTGGCAGTTTTGTCGTGTAGATGCTGCTTCACAGTACGTTGAAAGATCTTTGCCTGTTGCTGACACGCGGCAAAGTGGGCACCTCTGGAAGGAGCTGCCGTGGTGGTGGTGGTCCTTGCCCAGCACTAGTGCTCCCTGCGGCTCGGCAGCCATCCTGCTGGTCGCTCTGCTGCGTCTGTATGTGGGGTGTCACGAAGGGCAGTGAACCCGAAGAGCGCTTTGGCGGGGCTGAGGGGCTGTGCTGGGCATGGGGAGGAAGGAAGGGGCAGCCGAGTCAAGGGATCTCTGTCACCAGGGAAGCTGGTGCCTGTAGAAGCAAACTGTGTAATGCTGAGGGACAAAATTATTCAGAAGTACAAAAGAAAACACAGGGATGCCTATCCTATGGAGAGCTCTTTTTTTTTGGGGGGGAATGCAATTTTTTACAATGGTTGAAGAGGAAAGTAACACATTTTGCAGAAGAGGTTTACCTACGTGTGCTGCAAGTTGGTTACCATAATCCTTAATTATCTCTAGGGTCACTTCACCTTTCATAATAGAGTATTCAAAATGCCCAAACTGAAGTTGTTATTGCTATTAATAATTTCACTGACATCTCTGTGGCAAATCGTCAGTGCTTTCCACTATCTGGAGGCTGGCGTAACCAGTATTACTGTTTGCTCCCTTTTTAAGGGATCTTCTCATAAACAGTGGCAATTTATTTGGCTTAAGCTTGGGTTTCTGAGCTCAGTATCCTCTGAGAAATTCAAACGATTTTGAAGAGTCTTTTGTAGTTTTATAGTTTGTATGTCTTTAATGGTTCTCTTCTGTAGTTTGAAGTTCAACTAGTGACATGGTTTTTAGATGTACTTTTTCTCCCCACTAGTGTGTATGGGGGTAGGAGGAGGAAGCATGACTTCCTCAAGGTTGACAGGAATGTTTTAACTTCTACAGCAAATGAGGTGAGAATGAAATTGTCAGAAAGAGAGAGACTAAATTATTGAAGCACTTGACTGTTTAAAGTAGCTGGGGATGTACTATAAAAGGTGCGAGTCTAACAGTCAAATGTGTAAACAGCACCTTATTCCTTCCTTGTACCTGATTTCTCACCACTTGTTTTATATGGTGAGAGCCTACATCAGTGTGGGAGATACCGCAGCCGTTCTCAAAGTGTTAGTTTATGATGCCTCCACCAGAAGAGTAATCTATTACCATATAGGATGGCAGAGAGAACAGCATTTGCAAGGAAGATTAATTGAAGTAATTAATCACTTTAAAATGAAGAAGGTTCATCAAACAAAAATAAAAGCTAAGTATTTTATGTGCCTCTATTGGAATTTGATAACCATTTGTTTTGTTAGAAAATGTATGTGGACTGGGCACCTAGTGCTTGTCTACACAAGAAAATTTAATGGTACAACTATGTGCTATAATTATATGCTATAATTATACCAATATAACTCCCTATGGAGACACTTTTATACCAGAATAAGAGTTTTCATGGTTTATCTTGCTCTACTTCCAAAGCACATAAGGTTAAGTGGGAAAGGGTACTCTTAAACTGGAGTAAGTTTCCACACTGAGCTAGTTATATTGGTATAATTATGCATTTTTTTCCTTCCGTGTAGACAAGTCCCTAGTGCCTTTTCAGCTTTGAACTTTAGTTAAGAATTTCTTGGTTGTGATAAGTGTCTAAGCAATTTCATAGTATATTTTTATAATGGGACTTGGGTATTTAAACCAATTACTTAGGCCAATTAACAGCTTCCTGTCTTGTGGATAACAATAGGATATAAAAAGGGATCAAAATTCGTGTTCCTAGCTGCTTGGATATATCTGCATTATTTTTTTTTTTCCCCTCTGTGGTTTTATAAGTACGCGGTGTACAATGCAACAGGTGGAATAGTCTGTGACTGTCTAATGAATTCTGTGTTGGACTCTTTTTTTTTGTCTCCTGTTTTTCATTATTCCTTGAGTTTTGTTGTGCTGTGACTCTAATTGTGTGCATTTCTATGGATCACAGAAAGAAGCTTCCTTGTTGGAGTTGAAAAAAATGGTTCCAAAAATGTTAATTGTTTGGAGAATTGCTGAAATTTGTTGATCTTTGCACAAGACAGTTAGGACCGTAATTGACTTGCTAAGCACAAGTTGTACAAGGAGTAGCTCAAATTGGATGCAGAGGGAGGGGAGGGTGCTCTTCTGGTATGTGATGCAGTCAGAGGTTGATGTTGTGTAGAAGATATGTTTGGCAGGAGTGATCTCTCTTGCCTGGTTCAGTCAGAAGTGGGTACCTAGAGAGAGGTGTTTATGTGGACAGTGCTTTGGGGCTGGCCATCTTCTGTGGTTCTCTTCTGCTCATATCTCCTTTGCTGCTTAGAATACAGCATGTCTCATCCTTAGCTTCGCACAGTCCCCAAAATAGGAATATGTAAACATTTCTTTACAGTATTTTAGCAGATTCTGCAAATACAAATTCCTTAGAAACAGTTTTTCTTACGTATCCTTTTTACTTCTTAGGAAATGTCTGATTTGAAAACATACCTTTTTTTGTGTGTTCTTAATCTTCTTCTAGCAACATTTCTGGTACATTTCTAGTGTTCTAATGTCCATGGTGTCTCATTGTGCCAGAAATTGCGGACTATGACTTCAAATGAAAAGCAAATTGCAGAAACAGCAGAAGTATTAAAATAAAATAGAGATGATGTAATAACCTCCAGATCATAGAAGAGCCAGGCTGGAAGGGACATCAAGAGGTCATTTGATCCATTCCTCTGCTGTGAGGCAGGATGGAACAGACCTAAACCATTCATGACAGATATTGCTCTGTCCTGTAGTAGTAACAGACTGAGCAAAAAGAGTTGTTTATACATACACTCCCCCCTCCCCGTCAAAGCTTTGTGCGAGCTGAACTTGAACTATAGAAATGGTCTGAGAGGATATGTGGATTCATACAGGACTATTTCAAGTACCTGAGTTGTTCTTTCTTGGTTTTTTTTTTTGAAACTTAATGCTTTCTGTCAAAATAGTCTAATGACATTTGTGTCACTTTGAGTGTAATGCTCATTTCTAATTTTAACTGGTAGTCTGTTGTTCAGGTATATTTCATCCTGAAATTATTCTTTTTCTGTGTTAGGTCTGTAACCAGTGTCTCGTCTTCTCAAGTACTGAGCGGTTTATTTTAAAAATGTGTAGCATTTCCTTTTCATTCTTGACAGTATTTCTGGTGTACAATCAGTTTCAGTTTTTCTTTTTTAATTCACTTTCTTTTTCTGTGTGAAAGAGCTGAGCAAAAAAAAACTTGGGGGTAGGAGTGTAAAGGGAGAAGAGGAGGAATGTGTTCAAGAAATCACAGTACTTGGCAGAAGAGCTGGGTTTAGCTGAAATGCCAGGTTAGATATGAAGTGAATAATGTGGCTTTAAGAAAAGATCTTTTTTCTTTGAAGAATAAATAGAATGTACGTTTTGGGATTTTACACATGGTATCTGCAGCTCTTTAATCCAAAATTGAAGTTTGCAAATGAGTGTCGGATGAATAACATCTTTCTAAATTGAACAATACCTGAAATTGGAACTGCAGATACCTTGTTGCTAAAATGAGTCTTTGGGCTTGTTTGCTCTATTTTGCCTTTTAGTTATATCAGCTGAGAAACATCTGTCTTCGCTACTAAGTGACCTCTACTGACTAGGCCAAATGATTTTGACAGAATGAACTGTCTTCAGCCCTCATCAGCTGCAGGAAGAGGCTGCTGTAAGCTGCAGCCTCAGAGAAGGGAGAAAGATTAAATGTAAATGTACTCAAATTGCTGTTGCCCTCAGAAATAGCTTACTTGGACGTACAGGAAAGATTCCCTGTACCTGTACTGCTTCAGTGTTTACGAAGGCAGTAATTTCCATCTCTTTCTTCCCATTTAATCTGGTTGTTAATTTTAATTCTGTCCTAGATTTTGTAATTTTAGGAAGTTGGGAATACTGTATTTTGGGTCGTGCCCAAAGGGGGCTCATTAATCCTGAATATCCTCTCTGACTGTTAAATAGAGTTTCTTTGAAGTGCTTTTAGGAAAGCTGTGTTGGTGTTTTCACATGATGGCTGATGTGGGCTCTCTTAAGGACTGTGAAATAAGAGATGGCCATAGAAGTGGAAAGAAGCCGGGAGTTTTCAGGCAGACAGAATTTGAAAATAATAGTTTCTGCTGTGGGAGAGGGAAGGAAATTCTATGAATATAGCATAGTCAGGTTTCCTGTTAAATGATGGGTTTTGGATGAGAAATACTGAAGAAGTGGATCAGCTTTCCTGCTTTCATATTTCTCAGACCAGATATGTCTTGCATGTTGATTTTTAATTTAATTTTAAATGGTGTGATATTAAAATAAAATTATGATCCTGTATTGAAAACAGATGCCTTCTTTGTATAGAAACTGAAAGTTCTGGGTAGTAGCTACAGTAAACCCATGCGCTTAGTTCCGAACATCCAGGATAATTTGCAAAAGTGTTCATACCCATGGTTAATCCTGCTTCCCTACTTCTGTGCTTATTCGCGTGCATGTGTTTCTTTGTGCTAAGATGCTCTAGGATGTTTCGTAGTCTGCCAGTGTTTGTGGAAGAATTTGTCCCTTTTGGAGTGAGAAAAGTGATTGTGAGAAAAGCAGTGAAGACTTGGCAATTTTTGCCTGGTTTGAGTGAGAAGCAGGTGAAGGTACCACTAGGGTTAAACCAGAATTTGACCTGCTTTAAGCACAGGTCAGTTTTTTTTTTTTTTTTTTTTTTTTTTTTCCCCCAAGTAAGCCATAGGGAACTTT